>CABHPQ010103401.1:0-16952 GCA_902168405.1 Peromyscus aztecus
TTCCATCAGCTCCACTTGCTGATTTATCATCCCATTAATTTTATCCAATGTCTGCTGTACCCTGACATTGTGTCAGACAGGTGAATGGGCTGAAATGTTGGAGCAGAATGTGGTTTTGTGTTTGTGTTTGTTCCTTTGAGACAGAGTCTCATGTAATTCAGGCTGGCCTTAAACTCCTTGTGTTTCTAAAAAATAACGTTGATTCCCTACCTCTGTTCCCAAGTGCTGGGATCACAGGCAGCCGCCCCACCATATCTGGCCCAGGCCTTGGTCTTAACTTCAAGGGCTTTACTGTTAATATATATCAGCATGTAACACCTAAATACAAAGTCATATATTTTAGGAATGTTCTACATCCTTTGCATCAGTGATTCTCAACCTTCCTAATGCTGTGACCCTTTAATACAGTTCCTCATGGTGTGGTGACCCCCAACCATAAGATTATTTTCATTGTTACTTCATAACTGTAATTTCGTTACTGTTATAAATTGTAATGTAAACATCTGTGTTTTATGATGGTCATAAACAACCCCCATGAAAGGGCCACTCAACCCCAGAGGGTCCGTGGCCCACAGGTTGAGAACCACTGCTTTACCTAGTGAAAAGGCTAGGCAGTTTTCATGCTGTATCTTCTAGCTGTAAAGACCAGAGCAGCGATTACAAAAGTGGTAATTGGCAGGATTGATGATAGAACTAAGCTTTCTTACTTCTCATCCAGGATGCCTTTCATGCCATCATAATACTCTGAAATTTGTGGGTAAAAACTAATGATTTAAATTAAAGATAGCAACAAACCCCCAATTGGGAGGATGATGCTGATTTCAGTAAGAATAAGTAAAAACAGAATTTTTATTTTATTTTGCTTTGTTATTGTGGAATTAGTGATGTTCTTTATTATTTTTATTTTTTATTACTTCAATTTGCTACTTGATGACTTCATAATGTACATAAGCATTCTGACCTCTCTTATCACCCACCATGTCTTAAATCCTCCTCACTCTTGTCCACCCAAGTTATTCCCTACGAATCTCTTCCTCATACTCCTATCTGTTGTGTTAACATAGTAAAATTATAAACAACAAAACAGTTATCAAATAAGAATTACAGTTACAATATCCAGTCCATTTGTATTTGGCAAAATTAGAGAAAACACTCTATTATTTGTCTTATCTTTATGAGTCCAAAATTTTATACCTAATTTACCTTTTATCATAACTAAGGAAAATTTAACTCTCTCTAGTCTTCAGCTTCATCAAAGACCCCAGAAAGGTGAAATGTTACCTAACAACAGGGACATCTGGCTGCCTAGACAGTCACCCAACATTGTTCTGTACCATTGGGTTATCCAACTTTGGTCTACAGGCCTAATATATCTGACAGATATTTTCAAGAAGCAGGGGACTTTGAAGGACTTCTCTACCTTGTCTTGGCAAAGTTTGGTAGTAGCCTTTTTTTTATCCTACTGGTCCACTTTGGACAATATACTGTCAGCAATTGAGGCACGGGCAGTTTCTTTTGCTAGCTTTTACCATAAAGAAAGTAAAGTCCATATGGAGTTTCTTCGATGCCCATTATCTTCTTTGAAGTAAATTGGTGCTGCTAGGAGCAGATATGTCTCATGTCAAGAAAAGCCTTATATTATTAAAACATTTTAAATGCCATATTATGCAGGTCTTTGAACTGTTTGAAGACCATCTATCTATCTAATATATCTGTTTAACCTTGAAAACATACCTAATATGACTATAAGTTTGATTATTATAGATTACAAACTACTAACCTGCATTTCTTAATTATACATTATATTTTTAAATGAGTTGATAAGCACAATACCTCAACAAAGAGTAGAAAAATACATATAGCATAGCAAAAATAACTTTAAATTTTTCATCAATAAATCAAAATCCATACCAATGTATAATAATTAAGACTAGTAGTAGTTGCTTTTTTAGTTTAAAAGTAGATTCAATAATCTATTCCTTTATCCTATCATTTCTGTATCATTATCCCCCCCCTTTTTTCTTTTAGAAAGAGATCTTTGAATTAACTCTTGTTTGGCTTTTTTTCCTGACTATGACCAATAACAACTTATAACCAATCCCCTTAAATGATAACAAATATCCATAACTCATCTTACGGGAATGGGAATGTCGTTCTCTAAACTACTTCCTGTTGTTTGTGTGCACTGGTATCTTTGGGAACCAGGAGTAAATCAAGATAATTGTTAGGTCTTGACTGGAGTATTCTGTGAGGCTGGACCATCTCAGGCAGCAGCCTTGACACTGTTCTGGATGCAGAACTGTAAGGAAACAAGAACAGGCATTTTGAGATGCTAGATCACCTGGTATAGACGTGTGTTGTACACAAGTTAGCCAAAGATGATTTTTTTTCTTATGTTTGAGCAGAAAAAATAGATGTCACATGCTTTGTAGTTTTTCTAGGTTTATTTCTTCATGTTTGTAGTCAGGATTTTCAGGGCATCTTCTTGATAAAACCTGATCCATATCAATCTGGAATGAATCCACAGCCTCTCATTTCCTGTGGAAATAAAATCATAACCTCTCCCACAAAGAAACACACCTTTTGACTTGCATTTTGAAGTCAAGATATTTTTAAAATATATAGGTTGGTTAATCTAGCAGCTGTCATAACCCAGCCAAAAAAAATTTAAAGACAGCACAGTAACATCCAGGATCCAGACTCTCTGTGTATTTTCCATCTTTATGTAGCTTTTTCTTTCATATTACTTTACTCTATTTTTAAGCACTTTATTATTTTTAAATTTATATTTTTTATGACTGTCTATGTCCTTTTTCTTTTTTCTCCCAAGCCTATGTATATTTTTAAACACATTGTAACCTATCTAGCGTTGTTGTTTTTTTCTGTCTGGATCTGTCTTTACTGAGCATCTGTATTGTTTTTGATTGCATGAGATGAATCTTAAACTTCTGTATTAGTCACTGGCTTGGCTCAGCTTAATGCATAGCATTAGCTGCTGGCTCCTCTACCCCTTGGTTCCTGGAGAGCTTAGCTTCATGGCAGAGGTACCAGTGGGAGCCACATTTACCACCCCAGCTCTGGGAAGTTGTTGGGTCCATGCTGCCACCTAATAGCACACCACCCACTCCTCCTAAACCCCATTTAAGTGTTCATTAGCAGGGCCTCTTAAAAGAGCCATGCCCATGTTTGCCACTAGCACCAGTCAGGAAGCTGCCACTTAAAGGAGCCATGTCTCTGTTTGCCACTAGCAAACACAGTCTACCTGAGAAAAGGCAGTTACCAAGAAGCCTTGTTTGACTCCATTTTTGTGTCTTTGGAACTCCTCCCCCCCTTTTATTTAAAGATTTCTCAGGTTATATGTGGATCTATGTTGCCCTACATTGGGTGCCATTTGTAGGTGGACTTTTTTTCCCTGCCTGCCAGTTCCCAAACAACCAACACAGAAACTTAATGTTAATTATAAATATTCAGTCAATAGCTCAGGCTTGTTACTAGCTAACTCTTACAACTTAAATTAACCCATTTATATTAATCTACATTCTGCCATGTGGCCATACCTCTCTTTCATCTTGCACCTCCTGTTTCCTCTCCATATCTGCTGGCAACTCCTCTGACTCTACCTTCTTTCTTCCCAGCATTCTCTCTGCCCAAAAACTTTTACTTAGCCATCAGCCAATAAGCTCTTTATTAACAGTGAAAGCAATAAATATTTACACTGTACCAAGATTGTTCCTCGGTATCTTATCCTCTGCTCCAGGGGGAAAACAAAAGGCAGACAAAAGCCTGTATTGTTTGGAGGCCTCCCTTTTCAACCACTTCTTTTTTTTATTATTTTTTATTTTACAATACCATTCAGTTCTACATATCAGCCACGGATTCCCTTGTTCTCCCCCCTCCCGCCCCCCTCCCCTTCCCCCCCAGCCCACCCCCCCATTCCCACCTCCTCCAGGGCAAAGCCTTCCCCCAGGACTGAGATCAACCTGGTAGACTCAGTCCAGGCAGGGCCAGTCCCCTCCTCCCAGGCCGAGCCAAGTGACCCTGCATAAGCCCCAGGTTTCAAACAGCCAACTCATGCAATGGTCGAGAGACAGCCCGAAATGACCCACTCTGGTGATGGGATGGCCAAACACCCTAATTGTTCTTCTAGAAACCTCATCCAATGACTGAGGGATCTGGAAGCAGAGATCCATGGCTAGGCCCCGGGTGGAGCTCCGGGAGTCCAATTAGCGAGAAAGAGGAGGGTCTATATGAGCGAGAATTGTTGAGACCAAGGTTGGATAAAGCACAGGGACAAATAGCCAAATGAATGGAAACACATGAACTATGAACCAATGGCTGAGGGTCCCCCAACTGGATCAGGCCCTCTGAATGGGTGAGACAGTTGATTGGCTTGATCTGTTTGGGAAGCATCCAGGCAGTGGGACCTGGTCCTGTGCCCTTTCCAACCACTTCTACAGAGGTGTCCCACACTCAGGCACTAGGAGTTTAGTTTAATGACACTTTCCAGGAGAGCAGCATTCTCTAGCCATGCTGAGTATCTTCCTTTAATCCCTTCCCCACTTTTAAATTGGGTTACAAGATAGTTTGTTTGTTTTTTTTTTGTACACTCTTCACTTTGGTTAATCTCCTTCCTCGCCCCCCTGCCTTGTGGGTGTGTGTTGTTGGTTTCTTTGTTTGAGATGAGCTCTCTCTATGTAACCACGACTTGCCTGGAGCTCATGATTCTCTGGCCTCAGGATCCTGAGGCTGGGGAATACGGGTGAGTGCCACTGTATTTTGTTGCTAGTGGAGTCTATAGGAAGTCATTTGGGAAGCTCTCAATAAATGTGATACAAGTATAAGATGGTTCTGTTCATTGTTACAGAATCACAAGTTAAAAAGCCTCAAACAGTTCCAGTGATTGCTTGGTTGAAATCTGATCTTGCAACTGGCTTGCAGAAACTTTTATACACTTAAAGCCTCATCAGGAATCCTCAAAAAAAAATCTAAACTTTTAGTAGTTTTCCTTCTGTTATAGAACTGAGTTCAGAGACTCTGAAAAACATAGAAAGGAAATCAACGTCTATTTCCAGAAAGACAGTATCTTCATTGACCTGGTCTTCATTCTGAGGAAAAGTGCTAGGTAATCTGAGGAATACAAATGCCATCTTTTAAAGTACCTAAACATAGCACGTTTACTCTCTTATTAAATGCTGGAATTAGAGGTCAACTCTGTTTGCTGACTTCAAACTAGAGGCTCCAGATTAAGCATAAGCATTCATATCAAACGCTTGGTTTTATCTTTCTCTGTGATTTTTTTTGTACAAAATATAGGGTGGCTCAGTATGGGAGTGGAAATGATGTTGCTACTTGAAGTGTTTACACTTTTGACTTATTTATGTACTAACCATGGATAATATTGTATATAAGAAATGCAGTTAGATGTAAAATTTAATATCGCTCTGGCATTGAGCTTTAAATGAAACCCATGGTTTAAAAATGACAGATGCATCTCCTTGCCTTTTGGGCTTCTCAGTGCAAGGGCTGACCAGGCCTTAAGCATGATAGGAAAGTGCTGTACCACTGAACTATGTCCCCAGCACTGTCCTTTCAGTGTGTGTGTGTGTGTGTGTGTGTGTGTGTGTGTGTGTGTGTGTGTATGTGTATGTGTGTATGTGTGTGTATGTGTGTATGTGTGTGTGTGTATGTATGTGTGTGTGTGTATGTATGTGTATGTGTGTATGTGTGTGTGTGTATGTATGTGTGTGTGTGTGTGTGTGTGTGTGTGTGTGTGTGTGTGTAGTGAGCATTTGCATGCCACAGCGTATGTGTGGAATTCGGACAACAACCTTGACTACTGGGTTTTGCCTTCCACTGTGTTGGAGACAGGGTCTCTTTGTTGTTCACTGATGCATAACCCAGGCTAGCTGAGCCATGAGCTTTCAGGGCCTCTCCTCCATCTGCCAGCAGAGCACTGGGGTTGCAGAGGTGACCTACCACACCCAGCTTCAGCTTCTCCTGGGCTCTGGAGATTTTCAATCGGACTGACTCTCATACATGGGCAGCAAGCCCTTTACTCACTGCGCATCACCCAGGCCTCTTCATCCCCAGTTTTATTTTGAAGGAGAGGGATGCTGAAAAAAAGTGAGAAAGGATGCTGGGAAGGGTTGAGAAAGAAAGAGATGGAACTTAGGCCAGATCGTCAAGATTAGCAATATATGCATAAAGGCTTGTTGTTTCACATTAAAGTTTTAATTTTCTATTTTCTTTCACGGTATTAAACCTCTGTGTTTTGTTTACAGGGCGACCATGGTGTTTTGGGATTAGTGGGCCCCCCTGGTTTACAAGGTGAAAAGGTAAGAGGAGTTTAGGAGTTTTTCTCTGACATAATCAAATGCCAGGTGGGTCTCAGAATGTTTCTATGGCTGTAATTCCATTTTGAAGTTGAGCCTGACACTAGTGTCTCAGATCTCTTTGCTCAGCAGAAGAAAATTAATCAGAAAGTTTAGCCATGATAATCTACAAACTTAATATCCATTAACGACGAGATCTTGGGGATTATAAAAGACCCTTGAGTTTAGTGATGGATTCCAAATTCCAACATAAGATAAAGTCAACGCCGCAGACAGAGTACCCCTCTTTTAAGGTATATCAACCCAGCAGCTTACTTCTGAGGCTCTTCTGACTTCTTATAACATTTATGCCCAAATGAGATGCCTATCAGTAATTAGATTTCTTTTAAGGATTTCCACTTATAAGGAAGTAATGACTACCATGATGTGTCTGTAAATATGAGCCTGAGGAACAGTTTCCTGGTCAGACTTTTTGTTGCCATGACACATACCTGAGAGAAGCAGTTTAAAAGGAGGGAGGATTTAATTTGGCTGACAGTTCACAGATGTCAGTCCTTAGGCAGCTGGTCCTGCTCTTTCTCATTTGTTGTGAGTCAGGGCGTCAGGTGGGAGGGGCAAGGTTACTCACCTAACGGTAGCCAGGGATCAGAGGCAGAGAGGGGCAATGGACCAGACTGGTTCAAGAGCCCATCCCAGGGGCCTACTTCTTCCACTTAGGTCCTTCATCCTAAAATTCCTAGCACCTCCCCAGATAACTTCCCTGGCTGGGACCACATCTTCGATCCACAAGGGTCATGTGGGAAGGCACGCCATTTCCACACCGTAACCGGTTGCATGGACGTGAGTGTTGGCAACAGCTGGGAAGAGCAAGGCACTTGACAACTTCGTTTTCACCCACCCAGCTACTGTAAACAGTCCTCGGGTAAATGAATTGTCCATGGCTAATGAGATGTGACAATAGCTCAGAAAATTGCTGAAAATTCAAGATGATCTTGTTTTATTTCTGAGAATGTTTTCTTCCTGTTCTAATTGCTCCATTAATGGAAACTGAGTACAGATTTTTGAAAACTAGGTGATGTTAAGAATGCAAAAGACATAAGTATACAATCTAACTAGTTCTTTACTTAGCTGGACTGAGACAAGTTCCCATCTGTCTATCTGTTTGCATTTTATGTGAATGTATAATCTACATTCAAAAGGAGTTTGGTGTACTTTACTGCTACTCCTGTATGGAAGGGTAAAGGCGGACACTATTTGGTAGAAGGTTCAGGTAAATAATGACCTTTTGAAAAGTTGAACTCCTTAATTCAGTTTAATTTTTTTTTTGGTAACATTTAATTCACAGAGTTGGTTCTTACAAATAGGACCTGTGCTAGAAGAATCTAGAATGTACTTGTACTAGCAGTGTCTTGCACACCCCGCTCCTTCATACTTACAGTCTGCCCCCAGAGTGGCAGATGAAACCTAAGCTCAAGTCAATATTAAGTTTCTCTAAGTGAGGAAGCTAAGATTGGCCCAGAGAGGTTAAGAAAATTGCTCAGCATCACCAAGAGTTACAGCAGAATCAAGATAGAAAGCCCGTGGAGACTGAACCTGTGGGCTTTTAACTATACCCATGTTCATGATGAGATGGAAATAACGTGCTTAGGTTTGGATTGATATGAACTAATTACATCTTTTTATCAGTTGAGCCATTTAATTGGATTGCTTTGGTAACACTTCTAATATCAAAAGTAACTATTTTATTATGTGTAATGTTCTAGTCTGCTGAGCACTTTTTAAAACAACCCTGGGGTGTATATAATATTGAATATACCATACAGAAATAAACTGAAGTGTGCAGGGGCTAAATAATTCACCCAAAGCCACACAACTGTTCACTGGTGACCTTGGATTCAGTCCTGGTCTGTTTGACACAAATGACTGTGTTCTTGATCATTTTTCACAGTATTTCCTATGCAGTAATTTATTATTTAAGTCAATATTTATTAGAGTTTCAGTTTGCCATATTTCTAACTGTCTCTAGTCTGTATGAAAAGGAAGCATGATGCTGATTTTCATGGGAGTTTTGGGAAACAGATGACATGATTTCACTATTCTCTTTCTCTGGAAAGCATATGAAAATACTAAAATTCTCCTAATATAAACCAAACTCAAACTCAAGTGATATTAAAAACTAGAATGGCTGCAAGGGAACTCACAAAAATGGTTGAGATAAATAAAGATTAATGTGGAAAGATTTGACAACTCTAAGTACTACTGAGATAGAAATAGCAATGTGAGGCAGCTGAAACATTTTTTTTGCTCTCCAACAGAATTATGTTAATTCACTCTTTCTCCCTACAGCCTTACTTACCTCTATTTTTAAACCGGTACCAATATCTCCATCCAACCATGTTTGTCTATTGACCCCTCTATTACATTGCTTCTACTTAACCATCTTCTTGTAACTCTTATTTTCCTAGGAGCCAAAGTATATTTTCAATTCCCACTTTATAGTTTTTTTGCCAAAACAGCAGATAAATTGAATCCAGAATGCATGCTGAGTTGGATAGAAGACAAAGGTTGGGAGTCCAAGCTTGGATTCAAGATAGCTTTTAAATTGCTTTATAAATAGCCCATCAGCTGCTATATTAAAATTGGAAGCCGGCTATTTTGTCTTGTAAGAACATCAGCAGTGTGATCAAATGAAAAAAATTTTCCTAGGTTCAAGAGGATGAGGGATGCAAGCAGTTAATTGTGAAATATACGAGCATTTAAAACACTCTTTTATGATGCATGGCATTTTTGACTATCAGAAAGCATTACTGTGTTTTAAATAATAGTTATAAGCCAACATGAACTCCTGTTTTATTTGACTAGAATTGCTTTAGTTATTTGAAAAAGTCCATAGCAAAAGAGACACAACACAGTGAAAGCCTGTGTGAAGTAGGAAAGGAAGAAACTGCTTAAGTAGAGTCCACTGTGATTTCCCAGTCCCTCAAAAGCTGTGTGAAGCAAGGGCAGACTGAGGCGCTGTAGACACCCAGTTTCAGTGGGAAAACTAATAAAAGAATCTAGCTTGGAAAGAAGTCAGGGTCTGACGAGACAATGTGAAGATTTCCGCCACTCCATTGCCAACTCTATACATCATTTCTCACTGGCCCATCCTTCCTATAAAAGTTCGCAGAGCTATTTTGCCTTGGCTTGATTCCCAGCCCAATGTGGTACTAACATCTAAATCCAAAGCTACCACTTACAAGCTGTGTCGCCGCCACGCGTCTCCATGTCTGCGCTCTGCTCTTCCTGCAAGCAGGGAACTGGAGAGCAAGGCCACATGGTTCTGAACTCCCTAGAATGGAAGCTAGGGGTGGCTAAAACCTTGTCAGCTGATTTGGGGCTTTGAAAATTATATTTCCTTCAGACTGACTTAGGTTGTTGACATTTCAACATTGGCAATAAATTCATTTGGCTTAAGGTATTTCAGCTTCCACAGTTATATCTATATCCTCAGAATTAGCTGTATTGGGCATTGCTATGTTTAGGTCAGTAGTTTTTCCATTCAAAAGCCTGTTGTATGGTCAAGTTATTGTTCAAAGAAGTATTAAAATTAGTGTCTTGGACTGGCCAGGTGGATCAGTGGGTAGAGGTGCTGCCCACCAAGCCTGACAGCCTGAGTTCTATCCCTGGGACTCATGTCCCAGGAGAAAAGTGACTCCTGCAGCTTGTCCTCCAGTTTCCATACACACGCCATGGCACATGTGTGCATGTACTTGCACACACACAAATAGATAAATTTAATGCAAATAAATACATTTATAATTAAAATCTATGTAAAACATAGATCCTAAGCTGTATGTTTATGATTGGAATTTCTACTGTGAAAATATTGTATCATAACAAATTTAAGATGATTCTTTAATTTATTATAATACATTTTAATCTGTTTTCAAATAGAGATATTAAATTTTCTCATTGACCGAGTTCCTTAAGGAATGTTTTTATTCTTATCTGTGTATACATTTAAAAAATCACATGTTGTTAGTTTTGACCTTTTGATGTTTAATCTAGTCAAATAAAATGCTCAAAATCAGAATCTCTAATTCACCCAAGTGATTTTCCATCCATCTTTTCATCACTTCACTCCATCATTTAATGAACACCCACCGAGGTATTGAGACAGAATGCACGGAAAAGGAGCCTAATGAAGTTTAAGCTCCTTAAGAGGCCCGTGCATCACCTCTAATATCTGTAACTCCAGTCTGGCCTGATTTACAGACATCTTTCATCTGGATTATAACAGCCTTTCTCCAAGTCACCCTCTTCCATCTGCTTACCCCAATGTCCTCACTCCAACATCTGGATGAGCAACATAAAGAAAAGAATGATTTATTTCTGCTCACAGCTTCAGGTTCTTCAGTCTGTGGTCCTTGGTCCCACTGACAGTGAGCCCATGATGAGGTAGACACTGGGATAGAGCATGTGGAAGGGGAGTTTCTCGCTTCATGTGTTCAGGAAGTCGAGACTGGAAGAGATTGGGGGACTAATATAATCTTAAAGGCACACCTGCTTCCTCCAGTAGGCCCCATGTCCTACTCCAGAGTGCCCCCAAATAGTGCCACCAGCTGAGAATTAAGCATCCAACTTGAGAGCTGTGGAGACCTTCATCTTCAGATTCTCTTTGCTTTTGATTGAGTTAGGAATCAACCTTGGGAGCCTGAGGTTGGGTTTCCTTTTAGGTCTATCGGTCTTGAATTCGTCCTCTGTCTTCAAGCCTACAGTGAGTCTCAGATCTGCTTTTCATCTATATATCAGCTAAGTTTTTACAAAAGTAACAGAGTCCTTTCTGATGGATTCTTGTGCCCATGGAATTCTAGCAACTGCAATTTAGCAATTACCCAATTCAATGCTATCATTTTACATAGGATGACACTGGGGCTCGTGATATGACTAGTCACTGCAAAGATTAGAGCCAGAACCACTGTGCTTGCTCTGTTCACATTAGTAACACTGGAAACAGACACAGAAAACATCTTGTTTCACTTAGACGCTTTTGATTGCGAAGGACAGTGCCATAGGTCATCACAAGGAGGTCAAAGTTTCAATCTCCTCTGCAGCATTAAAGGAACTAGGGATCACACAGAATTTAAAAATAGGTCCTGTAATATGATGACCTTGTAGAGACTGTCTGATGCCAAGCAGCTCTGGATAGCTTAGAGGCACATTTGTGGATGTTTAATGTACATTCCTGTGCTCTCTTTCTCTCTCTCTCTCTCTCTCTCTCTCTCTCTCTCTCTCTCTCTCTCTCTCCTCTCCTCTCCTCTCCTCTCCTCTCCTCCTTTCCCCTCTCTCCCTCTCCCCTTCTCTCTCCCTTTCCTTCAATCTACCTTTTCAAGTTGTCTTTCTTCTCCTCTGAAAACTTCTTTTCTCAGCATCATATCCATTCACTCTTAATTTTTCCTATGTTTTCATGTTCGTGTGGCATCTCATAGTCCACACTAGTGAGTACCTGAATATTTCAGCATTGTTGTTTTATATTAATAGAAAAGAGAATATAATTGAAGCAGCTAACCTTTTTTCAGACAAAATTCCTCATTCTAAGTCATCTCATAGGCTAATGGCCAGGCTTGGTATTGTCCTCACTTGGGTCAAATGCCAACTCCAATGGCTGAGGCTGGATGGGAATGAATTCATGAAGAACAAGCCATGCTGGGTGGTACTGCTGTTTTCTCAGGCTCTCTGACTGAAGAGTCCCTGAAAGGGCGTGGGCAGGCGTACATGCAGAACGTACCATCATTAGCATACCTTTCACTGTTAGAAAATGCTTCTGGGGAAGTAGCCCAGAGAAGTTAGACCAGTGCTTCGTTTGTTTCACTGTGGGAGAGGGAGGAAGGGAATGCCAAAGAAAAGCAGGAAACATGGAGCTACAGACTCAAGCTCACAGGAGTGAAAATAAGTGAATGAGCGTATACTTATTCCGAAAGATGGTGGCGGGAAGTCATTCTAACTTCTGTGCCTCCTGTCCTGGTTCCTTATTTTTCAATTCCTGTCTCCCAGGCTCTCCCTGGGAGCTCTGCCTCACCTCACAGAACAACCACCGTGTCTGAGTTCTTACCTCCTACACTATAGGAAGGATCAACTTGACCTTGTGGAATCCTGATAAACATTTATACAACTGAGCACAATGCCTCATATTTTGTAATTAGATTGATTTTCAGCTGAAATGTAAAAACTTAAAATAAAACCAAGTGAAAACAACACATATTAGACATCAGGCATAATAAGCATGTTACTGGGAACATCAGGACTTGGGAGGTTTTGTTCTTTTGTTTATCAGTTGGACACAGTGACGTAAGGATGCATCTGAGTATGAGACAGAGACAAGTTAAGGAACTAGGAAGACCATCTCTCAGTTCTTGATCTGTCTATACAACCTATGTGATTCGCCATGTTGTTGGTTATGTTGTTTAACTCGGTTCTGTTTCCCTGTCTATAAAGGGTGGAGATAATACTTCCATTATAAGATGGAGTAACAGCTGACTGAGATTTGGGAAGTGGTAGATTTAGTGTATAATGGCTCAAGGAAGTTCTTTCATTTCCTTTCTGCTCTTCTTCTGTCTCCTGGCTTCTTCTCCAACCTCTTTCTCATAGTCCAATCACAAAAGAAGTCGCTCTCAGAGGGCCAAGTCTTTGCCTCTTCCTGCTACCTTTCTATACAGTTATCACAAAAAGAAGTCTCTAGACTCTTGTTTCTCTGTCTGCTCTTGGGTTCCTGTCCTGATCTGTGCTTATGTTGCTGTGACAGTATGTGATACTGGACAACTTATAGAGAAAAAGATTTATCTTGGCTCTCATGTTTCTGGAGACCAGAGTCCAAGAGCATGATGCGGATGTCTGCTTGGCCTCTGATGAAGGCCACATGGCTGCCACTCATGATGGGAAACAGAAGGACAAAGAAACACTTGTGGGACAGGTAAAACAGAAGGTGTAGCACAGCCCTGAGGAAGACCACTGCTGGGGTAACTGATCTAGTCCCATGGGAGAGACGATTCCTTCCCAAATGAAAGGCGTCCATCTTCTTATGGACTTGGTCACTTCTAAAGGCACCACCATCAGCACTGTTACACTGGGAACCCAACCTCACATGATCTGTGACAGGGCCATCCTGTATCCAAACCATAGCCGTTTCCAAATCTATGGCAGGTTCATTCTGTATCCAAACCATAACCATTTCCAAGACACGTCTGCACTTTGGCGTTTCTGTTATGCTTTTAAGTTAAACATCCCTGAAGCTTTCTAAATAATTTCCTTTTCAGGTAGGGTCATTTTGGAACCAAATCCCTATTCCAGTCTCTAATACACTAATCTAAATTTGCTTTCTCTTATTAACCTACAGTGATCCATCCTGATTCATTCATTACGTTACTGTGAGCCACTAAAAAAATAAAAATAAAAATAAAATATCGATCTTGCTTGCAATGTATAGATGGGACATGTTGATGTTTATCAGCTATTTGTTTCACAATGGAGTTATATTTTGCTTAAATTTCTATAAGGTTCCTTTGGTTGTGAACCTGGCCTTGAACTCCTAAGCCTGTTTTTTCAGCCCAATTCTTGAAGTACTTAAGAAAAGGAAATTGAAGTGGGGAATGTGACTTGGTCAATAACATACTCGCTGCCCAAGTGTGAGGACCTAAGTTTACATCCCAGAACCATGTATGAAAGCTGGGTGTGAGGCTGCACTTCTGGAACTCCAGCCCTGCTGAAGCAAACACAGGAAAGTTCCTAGAACTCGCTGGCCACGAGCCTGGCCGAATCAGTAAATTCCTGGTTCAGAGAAAGACCCTATCTCCAAAAACAATGTAGAGAGAGCTTGAGAAAGAACCAGACATCAACCTATGGTCTCCTCACACACATACACATATACACACAAACAAACATGAACATGCATGAACAGGTATGTGGCTAGAGTTTTCCTGCCTGGCCCACAGTCAGGACAAATCTCTCTCACCTGCCAGTCCCACAGCCGCTCAGACCCAACCAAGTAAACACAGAGACTTACATTGCTTTCAAACTGTATGGCCGTGGCAGGCTTCTTGCTAACTGTCCTTATATCTTATATCAATCCATTTCTATAAATCTATACTTTGCCACGTGGCTCGTGGCTTACCGGCATCTTTTCATGCTGCTTGTCCTGGTGGCGGCTGGCAGTCAGTGACTCCCTCTGCCTTCCTGTTCTCTTTATTCTCTGTTAGTCCCGCCTATACTTCCTGCCTAGCCACTGGCCAATCAGTGTTTTATTAGCAACACATTTGCCATACAGAATATCCCACAGCACAGGTACACACACATGCATGCCCACACTGAAAAGAAAGATAAGAAAAGGGAAATTTTCTCATTCCTGTATGTGAACCAAAGTCTCTGGAAATGAGATACTGATTCACTGATACTTGATTCTAACTTTATCAATAAGCTCCAGCATCTCTTTCTCCCTGTTGCTTCTTGGAACTTCGTTAATTCTGTTGCAGATTTTTCTAGTGGGAAAATTATACTATGTGTTTTCTAAGGCAGGCTGCTAATGAGAGAGGTTAATTTTTGTCCATTGGTTCCCTTACCTGGAAAAGACTTCTATGGCTGATTTCCCAGTGGCTCTATGGGGCCGTTCGGCTGAATCCATGAACAGCCTCTTCCCTTAGTCGGTTCACTCACTCATTCATGAATTGCAGTGGTGACTGAATTAGAGACAGGACTGGATGTGGTCCAACTCTTCAGTAATTATAAACAGACTATGTCTGAAGGCATGTTGTCTCAGGATGACTGAGCTAAACACAGCTTTGTAAACGCCTCAGTAAATTTAGCAGATTCTTTGCTAGATTGGAGCCTTTTATAACAGTTATTTTAAAAATTAGATTTTTTGATAGAAATTAAATTCTTATTCAAATTTAGTGAGAAACTGAGAGAACATTGAATTGATTAGGGAACTAAAAGTAGTGATAAAAAAGCTAACAAGGGGCTGGGCATATGGTTCAGTGGTAGAGAGCTGTTTGCCTGGCTTGTATGAGGTTCTGGGTTCAATGTCCAGTGTTAAAAACAGAGCAAGTAAACAAAGAAACAAAAGTCCCCTGTGTTTTAGAACCTACGTTTAATTAGTTGGTCACCTTGTGTAAGCTGACTTTCCATGTCATATCTTCACTTATTTCCTATAGGGTCTCAAAGGACATCCAGGGCTCCCTGGACTCCGTGGGGAACAAGTAAGTGCTTTCCTGGCTTCTGGGGGTGGGGGAGTGGGGTGGGCAAAGATAGACATAAGGGGAACTGTGGAGGGATCATTTCTCTCCTGCCTTTTCAATTTTTCCTCACAGCTGTTTTCATTCTATTTAGAGCCAAGTTAAAACCTTTTAGTTGACTATCTATAGGTTACTAGCAAAATTGTGAACTAGCAATGTTTCACTGTTATTCACTTTCTCTTTTCCTATTGTGTTCAGAATAGTGATTCTTAAATCTCGGATTCAAAAGTCCGTTTGAGAATTTTGTGACTGCTTCAGACCCTTCCCAAGAAAATATACATATTTGTAAACACTTGACCTTTCATTCAGCTTTAGGGTCTAATCTGTTCACTAGGTCCTAATCAGCAATTCAAACTGGAATGGACCATACATTGTTATCCATATGTATGGATACACACACATGTACTATTTAAAAGTCAAAATACTTTTGTAACTGTTTGGGTTTTGATCATGTTGCTGCTTTTCTCTCCCACAAGACAATGATGACGTTGTATCATAGATAAAACATAATCACGGACAGTGAAGATCAGGGATTAGAACCTGACTAAGGTAATGGATGCCATATCAATGATTCAGCAAAGCCTTCAAGAAGCCCTGACAAGGACTCCAGGAAGACAAGTGATAATTAGTCTCTGAGGGAAATACACAAATGAAGAAACAAAGCCAGATTTCTCTTTGATTCATATTAAGAAGGACAGCATGCTGTTTCCAGTCCCTGAGGCACAATTTTTCAAGATTACTAATTACCACCCATGGCCAGGAAAGTGGTGTGTATATCAGCAGCAGGTGCAGGCTTGGCTTTCTGAAGCACAGACAAGTGCTGAAAGGCATGTGAGCTTTTACAGGGAAAAGTATGAGAAGGGTGGTAGGAATTAGCCCCTGGGGAGAAAAAAAATCCCTGACTACTGCTTTGGCAGAAATATGTAGATTCTAATGAAGGACCCAGTACATCAGAAGTCAGTGACAACTTGGCACTGATGGAACTGACTAGTCCTCTCAACTGCTCACTTATCTAGCTCTGTTCATTTACATGCTATTGCTGTGAGAGGTAATAGTATTACTAACTAGGGAATCTGAATTCAGTTTTAAAGACTGGAAAATATGGTCCAGAAAGATCGAATTGTAAAGTACTTGCTATGCAAGCATGAAAACATGAGTTTGATTCCCATCACTCACATAAAAGGCACAGAAGGTTCCTTGGCTATCACTGAGTAGGGAAGATAGCCCACTTGGCAAACCTTGGCTCTGAATGAAAGATCCTGTAAGAGAAAATAAGGTAGATGGCTCCTGAGGAATGGCACCCAGGGTTGACCTTTGGTCTCTGTATGTACACATACACACACACACACACACA
>CABHPQ010103414.1:10442-33427 GCA_902168405.1 Peromyscus aztecus
CTCTCTCTCTCTCTCTCTCTCTCTCTCTCTCTCTCTCTCTCTCTCTCCCTCTCTCTCCTTTCCCCTTTCATCCATCTTTCTCCCTTCCAGTTTTCCTGACCTCTTTTTCTCCTCAAAATGAATCATGAAAACTTTAATTCTTCTTTCCCAACAGAACCACAGGAAAACTACAGCCCCCTTTCTCCAAAGCAAGATGTAAAATCTAGAAAGGTCACATTCTCCTTTCTTCCATATTCACAAGGAAAGATGACTACCTAAAAAGACAAAGAAAAATCCAAGTAGACAGGCCTTGCTGGGTTTCCCCTCAGTCTATCTCTAGGACATATTTCCTTTTTGTCCAGTTTCATTTCTACATAAATATCCATCCTTCACCGAATCTGAGGATCAAAGAAATTTCCTTAGGTCCTTGGATCTTTATCACTGAAAAACCTGCCCTCATAAATTTTGGTTCAATGAATTGATCATGTCTTTCCCTTGTTAATTTGTGGTGTAGCTGTCAGCTGTGTTGCTTGTGATGAGTGAGGAAAGTTTCATACTTTTCTGCCCCTATAAATAATAGCATTCATTATTAAAGCTCTGTTGTAAAAGTGGCTGGCTCTTTTGGACTACAAGAAAGTAGACTGGCTTAATTGTAGCAGGCAGTATCTATGTAAGTGTGCAAAGTTGAGTTTGGTTATGTAAGGTTAGAAGAAATTATTGAGGAACTTGAATGCTACTCACAGCAACTGGAACTTGTTCTTTAGGAAGTTTTGGAGGCCATCCAGTGTCCTTGGTGCATACATGGTGTTTAGCTAGGGAACAAGACTGACAAGTACCAAGCTTGATTTTTCTTAGATTTTTTATTACCCTGTGAGGAATACCTTAACAGTAGGATCTATCACAATTTGCAAATGATACCATGCACCTGTGTTCAGTTAAGAGTAGTTAGACTAGGCTAAGAGGGCATACTCTATGAAAATGTTTCAAGAATACTTGAAAGTTATTTTCATAGTCTTGAGCATTTAGAAGCCCAAGATACATATATGACAGAGTCTCATGTATTCCAGCCTGGCCTCAAACTTGCTTCGTAGCCAAAAATGATCTTGAATTTCAGATCCCCCTACCTCCATCTCTTGAGGGCTGAGATTACAGTTGTGCAGCACCACACGTTTTATGCAGAGCTGGAGTCGACTTCAGAGTTCCATGCATGCTAAGCAATCACTCTACAACTGAACTACATCTTCAACCCAGAAGCCAAGGATGTTTTATTGTCTCAAAAACTAACATGGAACACTGTGAGTAGTGATGCCAAAAAATAATAACATGTCCTCAATTTCTTTCAAGATTCATGTATCAAATGACCTCCTGGAACAATAGAATGGATTACATCATTATCATATGCCTTTGCCTACATCTTCTATCACTATGAATGATATCACCATTGATCTAATTGCCTAATTACCCAAGCCAGAATCATAACAGATCTATAAAACTCCCCATGTCTTTCACTACTCATTTTCAATCAGTCATGCAAATAGCTCGTTACTATTCCATTCCCAGTGTCACTGTTTCATTTCAGGCTCTTATTACCCCTGACTTTCACTGCTTTATGATTTTCTCCAATCCCATCCTCTAGCCCATCACTCACATCATTGAATGAAAGATGCACTTTATAAATGCACAAATGTCATCTTTACACCATATAAGTAGAAAGGTGCAATACCATAGCAAAGGTTCTTGAATCCAGGTTTTATGTGACACCTGGGGCAGGGATGTAGTAGAGTAGTAGCTTAATATGTACACACCCCAGATTTTGACCCCTAGAACAAAAAGAATATAAAAAGTTCCATGTTACATACAAGCACTCAGCTATGAAGACCCAAAGGTCTCAGGAAATCGTTTTTGTTGTTGTTGTTGTTCAATTAAGAGTAGGCATATGTAAATGTGAGTGGACAAAATATTATGAACAAATGCTTTTAGACCAAGAGAAAAGGGAAGGAGAAAGGATGTTCTGTGACTTTCTTTGTTGAAGAGGGATTCTAATTTCCACAACCCGTCTTGAAGGATAGAAATCCTGCTCTCTGTAACTCACCTTGGGGGATAAATGATGAGAGAAATGGGGCAAAATGGTGAGACTTGGTTTCTAGGGTTCGTTGAATCTCTTTTAACGGGTAGTTTTCAGTGTGCCAAGATGCCATACTTCAGGAGTATTATTTCTTGAGTTCTACCACCATTCTATTTCTAAGTGGTCAGTGGTCCTCCATATTCCTTTCAGGATAGAGCCCAAGCTTGACTGACAGGTCTTGTATCCAGATTATTTCATTCTTCTCCTTACCTCGTGCCCTGTGCTCTATGGACACAGAGCAGGGTCTGTTCATGTCCTAGTGCCCTGGAACATACTGTGGTCTCTCTATCTCCCCTTCCCCCTTTTCTTTTCCCTCCTTGTAATTTCAGACAGCTTAGCCATTACCTCATTGTGAAGCCTTTCTTCAATCTTCCTAGCATAGGCTAGATGCTCCTCAATGCCCCCATGTATCCTGACCGCACTTGGAATATAAAGCTAACCATTTCCTACTATAGTGTAATGGCCTGTGTGCTGCTGGACAGTTTAACATCAACTTGACACACCTTAAAGTCTGAGAGGAAGGAACCTGCTCTCAGAGGAGGAAACCTCAATTAAGAAAATGCCTCCATAATATCCAGCTGCAGGGCATTAGCTCTTGCCTCCAGGTCCTTGCCCTGCTTGAGTTCCTGTCTTGACCTCCTTTGATGATGAACTGTGGTATGGAAATGTAAGCCGAATAAACCCTTTCCACCCTAATTGCTTTGGTCATGGTGTTTCATCACAGCAAGAGTAACCCTAACTAAGACAGCCTGTCTGGGGACCCAAGATAGTGGGAGCCCATGGACACTGGACTGACAGCTGGGGAGCCTGCATGGAACCACACTAGGCCCTCTGAATGAGGGTGACAGTTGTGCAGCTTGATCTGTTTGTGGGTCCCCTGGCAATGGGACCAGGACTCATCCCGAGTGCACGAACTCGGCCCCAATTTGGTAAGCCAGCCTGTGTTGACTACACAAGGGAAATCTTACCCACTATGAGGAATGGGTGGGGGTGGGATGGGAAGAGGTAGGGGGAGCAGGAGAAGGGGAGAAAGGGGGAACAGTGGGCAGTATATAAAATGAAAAAAAACTTTAAATAAGTAAACCTTAAAAGAAAAAATAAGACAGCCTGTCTAGCCATATCTCTTACAATGAGTTCTTTGAGGGAAATGGCATGTGTCTTTTTTTCTGTGACTAACGTCTATGTACAGTATATCCTTCAAAGTCTGTGTAATAGGAATATGTGGATGAATAATTTGAACATGTTTATGGTGACACATGAGAGGCTAATATCATATTCCCTTGTGGAGTGTGAGTTCGTAGATACAGAAAAGGAAAGCATGAAGTTTTCAGATGATCTAAAATTTGGAGATCTTGGAGTGTGGGATTTTAGGGTTGCTATGAGCAAAGAGAAATTGCATGATGTCCCTACAGAAACATCTCATTGTTAGATAGGGCAAGATCTGGCAACACAGAGATTTCCTTTCCAACAGAGAAATAATACAGCTGAATGAAACAGCCAACTTCCTGGGAAACTTGAGGATAACAGGATGCACAGAGTGAACAGAAGGCTACTGCTTTGGGAGGGAAAACAGACATTTAAAAGGAAATAGATCTCCAGACTTTCATTTACAAGGAAGTATCAGAGTAAGAGCACTGCCAGCATCTCCTTCTCTCCAATCCTCATGAGTCTTGTTCCTTAGTACTGGGTATAACAACCTGTAAGATAGTCTGGATCTGGCCATGAAAGTGAGGTAGTGACTACTTGATATGTTTTTATGAGAATAGAGTTTAAGTTCTTAGGGGACATGACCATGCTATGCAATAGTCACCCCTTATGCATGGTTCTGTTATCCATGGCTTTAGCTCCACAAGGCCAATCAGAGTAAGAAAACAATAGAGTTTTCAATAAATAAAACTTAAATCTGATAATCTGGCTCACAATGTAATACCAACACTTGAGAGGCAAAGGCAAGAGGATCACTATATCTTTGAAGTCAGTGTGGAAAATTTAGTGAGTTGCAGGTCAGCATAAAGCATAAAATGAGATCCTAATAGATAAAAACAAAATTTTTGAGCTTTAAATTGTATGATTTTGAGTAGCATAAGAAAGTTTCACATTGTCCTTCTTATTGCCCAGGACATGAATCATCCCTTTAGCCAATGTACCCAGGCTGTAAATACTACCCATTTATAAGTAACTTAATAATTCTGGTTGTCATATCATCTATGCTTGTATTTAAGTAGTTTCCATTTTGCTTAACAAAGGCCTCCAAATGCAGAAGTAGTGGTGCTAGAGATTTTATTGCAGTACATTGTTATAATTGTTCTATTTGTTATTAAGTATCATTGTTAAATTCTTACTTAGTATATTACTGACTTTTCTCATTGCTTTGACCAAATACATGACAGAAATAACTTAAGGGAGGAAATATTTATTTTGGCTCACAGTTCAATGGGCACAGTCCACCATAGTGGAGAAGGCACAGTACCTGGGGCTCCTCCATCCACAGCTGTGGGAAGGTGAATTAGAAAGCAGGAAGCATTTATAAGTTTGCACTCTCACCAGCAATGGAGGATTATTCCCCTTGCTCCACATCTTCTCCAGCATGAGCTGTTGCTTGTGTTTTTTTTTTTTTATCTTAGCCATTCTCACAGGTGTAAGATGGTATTTCAGAATCATTTTGATTTGCATTTCCCTGATGGCTAAGGATGTTGAACATCTCTTTAAGTGTTTCTTGGCCATTTGATATTCTTCTGTTGAAAATTCTGTTTAAATCTGTATCCCATTTTTAATTGGATTAATTGGTTTGTTGATATCTAGTTTCTTGAGTTTTTTATATATTTTGGAAATCAGCCCTTTGTCAGACGTGGGTATGGTGAAGATCTTTTCCCATTCTGTAGGCTGCCATTTTGTCCTATTTGACAGCATCTTTAATACATGGGGAGGTGCTTAGTCTTTTGTTGATACTCATGAGAGACCAGCCCTTTCCTAAACAGAAGTGGAGGAAGAGAAACTGCAGCTAGGATGTAAAATAATTTTATTTTAAAAAAGAAGAGGAAAAAAAGAAAGAAAAGCAGAAAGCAAAGCATGGGTCAGAACCAAAATTGAGTATATCCTTCTAGTAATCTTGATACCTTTCCCACTTGACCCCCACCAAAAGTCTCATCTTCTAGGTAGCCCACAGTCTCAAAGGCTCCTTAGCCTCCCTCCAAAATCAGTACCACTAGATGAGGACTAGTTATATAAAACATGGGCCTATGGGGGACACATTACATGTAAACCATAGTATTATTACTAATTTATAAATTAAACTTTATGATAGTTATATGTGCCTAGGAGAAAATAGAGAACATGTAGGGTTTGACATTATCATTGCATGTTGATTTTAGAATGTAATAAGGAAGTGTTAATGTACTTACTTCTGTATCATTCTATAAGAGTCTGAATGACTCTTGCATGTAGGAGGCATTCTTTCCATATAGAACACATCGAATCAGACAGTGTGGTATTAAAGACAGATTATGAAACTGGGAAATAGAGAAGTATGAAAAATTTGATATCTTGCTGCTGTCTGCCCATGGACAAGTTATTACCATTCTTTGACTCTCTGTTTCCTTCTATTTACAATTAGAATGCCAATATGTTCTTCATGGGTTGCTATAAACCACATTAAAGAAAATATGTGACACATTAAGCAAAGAGTACATGCTCAACATATGTCCGTTGGAACCAAGGAAATGAACATGAAAGGATTCACAACATCTACCCCAAAGGATTCACCCACTGCATGCCAGTTAGTCACTCAGGTTAAATTCTAGTTAGTGTTAAGGGCTTATTATTACTATCACTACTACTACTACTACTACTACTATTATTACTATTATTTTACTTACCAACTACAGTTTCCCCTCCCTCCACTCCTCCCTGTTTCTGCCTTACCCCCCCTCCTCCAGATCTACTCCTCCTCCTGTTTCCCTTCAGAAAAGAGCAGGCTTCCCAAGGATACCAACTGAACACAGCATAACAAGTTACAATCAGACTAGGCACAAATCTTTATATTAAGGCTGGATGCGGCAACCCAACAGGAGGAAAAGGGTCTCAAGACTAGGCAAAAGAGTCAGAGACACCCCCTACTCCCACTGTTTGGGCTCCCACAAGAAAGCTCAGGGAATCTCATGGAAAAGGGGGAGGAAAGAGTATATGAGCCAGAGGAGTTGAAGACACCACAAGAACATGGCCCATAGAATCAACTAAGCAGAGCTCATGGGGGCTCATTGATACTGAAGTGATAGCAGGGACCTTGCATGGGACTGTACTAGGTCCTCTGTATATATGCTATGGTTGTGTTAAGGGCTTTTTGATCTCAGAGACATCTCCAACTGCTGGTTAGGCATAGTGATACATGTGTACAATGCTAGGGGTGCTGAGCCAGGACTTCTACAAGTACATTGCCAACTCAAGCTAGGTAGGAAGTTCTAGACCAGCCTACATTACGTAGTGAGACACTGGTGCAAAACACAAAATAGAACAAAAAAGCAAAGAGGGCATGATGCCACACACGTATCTGCTATTTCAAGGGGTCATACTTCAAGGTAGTATACTTTTTATTAGTTAGTACTCCCAAGCTAAATTTTCATACTAATGAAAGCAAGATTGTGACAAGAATCAGAGAGCAAAGTACCTTACAGTGATAGGAAGAGGAGAAAAGGCAGAACATGACAGAAAATGAGGTCTTGGACTGGGAATAGAGCTCAGTGGTGGAGCTCCTGCTTAGCATATTCAAGGCCCTGGGTTTCATCCTCGAAGCCACACACAAAAAATAGTTCTCGGTAATCATGAATATGGGAATGAAATAAAAACAATTAGCTCCTATTTTGTAATTTGCTAAGGCCTTTACCACGTGGCAGCAAGGATCTAAAGCATAAGATCTAGTTTCTGTTACTAAGGTTGATTGTATGTGTGTTCCTGGAGGTCAAAATTGGGACCTCCCATATGCTAGGCAAGTGCTTTACCATTGAACTATGTTCCAAGTCCTGAGATTAACATTTAATTGGCCTTACATGTGCATCACACACACATACACACACACACACACACACACACACACACACACTCACTCACACACCACACCAGACTATAAACCATGAGGTGAATGCTTTATATTGTGACATAAAATAAAATGTGCATTTTATTAAATTCTGGGAATGAAACAGTGCCACAGTGTGGTTCCTGCACTGAGTTTCATAAAGCATATGTGGAGCTATTCATTTTAGAGCAGAGGAGATGTTATTGAAAATATGAATTAATTTACCAGGAAACACAAAGACAGAAGAAAATGAAAGCTGTCCATCTTTGTCATCTCAGATGGAGAAGGAGATGTGTGAATGACATTTCTGGATAAATGTGAAATAGTCAGAAATACCAGGTGAAATCAGGCCTTTAGGATATCTATACATTCTACATATATGAACTAGTAAAAAATATAGATGGAGTTGGAAAGTCAGTGGTTGGGAAAAAGAATCTGTAGATCCTTATGAGTTTCCTATCTCATTATAGAAAACTGAATCCTGCTTGGGAGGAAGAAAGGGGCCTGTTTTGTCTTGGAATTTCCTCAGGGTCTAGAATAGTGTATGGCTATTAGTTGTTCAGTAAATGTCTTATGCAAAGCCCAAAGAGTGTTGTTTTCATTTTCTAGACGTGCTGTAACAAAAGAACAGACTATCCGGTTTAAAATAATCAAAAGATACTATCTCACAGTTTTTCAGGCCAGAAGTTCAAACGCCAGCTGCTGTCAGGACCAGGCTTGCACTGGAGCTTCTAGAAGAGAACTCTTCCTTGATTTTTCCAGCTTCTGGTAGCCCCAGGTGTTCTTTGACTTGTGGTACCATTACTCCATCTGCCTGTATTATCACATGACCATCTGCCTTCTGGCTGTCTCCATCTCCATATGGTATTCTCCCCTTTGGAGTTCTGTCTTATCATCTAAGAAGTACAGCAGCCATATTTAGGTGAGGGGATCACTGCAATGACTTCATCTTGAGTTAATGACCTGAAAGCTCCTATTTCCAAATGAGTTCATATCACAGGTACTGGGGTTTAATGCTTCAACATATCTTTGTAAGGAACACAATTCAACCCACATCAGGACCCAAATAATAGCTTCTCCAGATTCGCAAGTTGGCAGAACAGAGACTTTCTCTAGACCTAGCTTCAAGCTTGGTGTTTACCATGATGGTGCTCTTACTCAATCTCGCTTACTTTATTTTTCTGAGAAAGATCTCTGTACAGTTGGTCTTTTAAGTCATGTTTCCAAACTTTTAATCCACTTGTTCACTTGTGTGCCCACTACCCTTCTGTAAGGCTTGTTTATGTTTTTAAACGTACCCTTTGAGTAAGGAAAAGTAGGGCTCTTGAAGAAGCAGGAAGGACTCCCGAGTTGATGGAGGGCAGGGAGAAATTTTTAGCCCTACCCCTTGATTTACAAGGCTCAGCTAGTAGATATGCACTGCCTGAAATCCAGCTGTTTTTCATCTCACTAGTTTCTCTAGGGTGCAATCAGCAGCCCTCCTTCCACAAAGTCAAAATCTAACTATGGCTTCATCTGAGCCTCTGGTTGCAGATTACTGAGTGATAAGAGAGGATTAGAGCAATGTTTCTTCTCTACTTGGGTTCCATACTGACTGAAATCCACACATTGGAGAATGTCTGTTGGGCTTCTGTTAGTTTACTGTAATTCTAAACTTGACCACTAAGTTGGTGACTTGTAAAAATGGAGATGTTTTTCTCCCACAGGACTGAACACCAAAATCCAAAGCAAGGTTCTAGCGGAGTCAAGGTTTCTCAGGGAGCATTATGTTCCTTGCCTCTTCCAGCTTGTGGTGGCTGCCAGCATTTCTTGATCTGTAGTTTTATCAGTTCCATCTCGGCCTCTTCCTTCGTTGCCTCCTCCATATCTGCTTTCACTGCGTGATTAAGGACACTTGCTGTTTGCTTTAGAACCCACCTGGAAAACCCAAGACGCTCTCCTCATTTTAAGATTCAGAATTTATGACAACTGTGAAGGCTTTTTTTTTTTTTTACCCGGTTACATCATGTTCACAGATTCTGGGGATTACACTGTGAATACACCTTTTGGGGAGCCATTATTCAATCCACTACAGTGTTGTTTTTCTTGGGGAGGTTCCATCAATTTTGCCAGATTCTCAAGATTCTGAAAATCAAAGAAAAATTTGGAATTATCTCTAAGTGCCTTCATTTAAAAAAATTTATTTGTTTGTTTGTTTGTTTGTTTGTTCAAGGGAGAGTTGTATGAATGCCTCAGCACTCCTGTGGATTTGCCATAGCTAAAGATACTCCTGGAGTAACATTTAAAAAATATTGCTGGCCGGGCGGTGGTGGCACACGCCTTTAATCCCAGAACTTCGGAGGCAGAGGCAGGCGGATCTTTGTGAGTTCAAGGCCAGCCTGGTCTACAGAGTGAGATCCAGGAAAGGCGCAAAACTACACAGAGAAACCCTGTCTCGAAAAACCAAAAAAATAAAAATTGCTAATATCTATGTAGTGATTCCTTTAAATGTTTGTGAAACACACAATTAAAATATTGATAGAAATAGCTGAATTTAATCCACCTCAAAATGTCATGTGAGGCTTTCTTTGATTAGCATTCATTGAAATATTTAGGGACTGAATGTTTTCAGCATGCTTTGTACTGTGTAGATCGACAAGAAATGGAAATGGCCCAGACAATCAGTCTATATCACGGGCCTGCCAGAGTGCAGACCTCACTGTGCTTCTCAGAAGAATTTAAAGTTTTCAACTTACAGTGTAGTACGACCTGAGACACTCTGCAAGTTTCTGAATCAGCTCCTTATTTGTTTAGTGGCCCACCATTTGTTTGACATTATGTAGACACAAGGCTCTATTGAATGAGGGGAGTGTGTTAGCTGGTAGGTCATAACTGGGGGCTTGGAATTACAATCCAAACAACCTGTCACACATTTCAGTCACACGTAGCAGCAATATAATTCTGTTGCTTTGGAAATAGTTAAAAGCTAATTTTACAATCAGAAGACAAGCTATTGAAAACAGAGAGGGGTGGGGTTGTTGTGTGATTGACAGACTGTCGTTAGTACTTGACAGATATCCATGATTGTTTTTCTAACAGGAAAATTGGTAATTCTTAAAAGCAATTTTAGATTCCTTTGTACATTTTTAAAAAGAAAGACTCTCTCATCAGCCTTTCTGTGTAGTGTCAGTGAATGCACTGTTTCCTCTAAAGTCCTGCATGCTGCCTTGTAACCTTCAATGGCAGAGCAATATATCACAAACATTTGGATGTGGAAAGGGAAATAGCCAGAAATAATCATTTAGGTCATATGGGATTTTCAATGCATCTGTTTATACAGCATGGGTCCTAAATGTCTTCCTGTTGCATTTTAGGGAATATTTTACCCTGATGACGAACTGTAAGACAGTGAGTCACTTCATAGTCTGACATTTCACTGTAAAAGTACTTGAGAGCAGGTGCATCATTTTTACAATCTGCTTATGTCCTGAAGCAAGTCAGAGATACCTTGCATGATAAATCATAGGATGTATTGGATGATGGGCTCTTTATGGGACTACCTTAAAATGGAAACTTGCATTTTTCAACTTGTTATAGAATTTAGTGCAGTCACGATAATGGGCCATTTGGGCACTAGAGAATGGGAATGGCATAATATAATCATAATGCCTATGATATTACATCTACACAATGCCATAGTCACTTTTTCTACAATCAAAACTATTCACTTTCATGCATTACTATATTACCATTAAGGTTCACAGATTTGATTTTTTTTTTCCCAACTCAGAAACAAGTTTCCCATATAAACAATGTTATAAATTTTAAGCCTATCTGTAAGCCAGGGTACCTATGACTACTTTATCCATAATATGCTTAAAGTATGGCACAATAACATTTACACACACACACACACACACACACACACACACACACACACACACACACACACACACAAGTAAAACTCAGTTTTGCGTACAAGAAAACTATTACCATTTTTTTTCTTTCCTGTGTGATTTTCCCCACAGCTGTGCCATACTCCTACTTCCCATCCTTTTTCAGGCAAGCCTAGTCAAAAATATCACTCTGCTCTCAGAGTTAGAAGTGAGCTCTTCCATGTCTGTAAGGGAACAAGAAGTCAGGGTTCTTTTAAGGCATTAGAGGCTGGTAACCCCTTGTCTTGTCTTTTCCATCCTTGGATATTGGTCTGAGTTTTGCCAAGACAACACAGAACTCCATTTTTTGTTGTTGTCATGTTCTGCCTTTTTGAGGCAGAGTCTTGTTTGAGAGCCCAGGGTGACCTTGAACTCATGATCCTCCTTCTCCTATCTACTCAGGGCGAGGATTATAGGTATGTGCTACATGCCAGCAATGCAGAGCTTCTTTAAGGCTTTTTATTGATGGCACTGGTGGAAATACAGGTATAAAAACTCTCTGGTCTATGCTACACTTTCTATATGTTCATTTACTTCCTCAAAGTACAGGCATAAATCTAGTTACTAGGTAGCTGGACTGTGCTCTGAATTTTTTCTTTTTTCCACAAACAAGAATGAGCCCTTCAGGTCCTTTCAGTCTACCGAAGGATTCAACCATATAACAAACCTTTGTGATGTGACATGGTACCTACAGTGATGGAGTGTTTTAACCACATAGAGAGGTGGGACAAAAGAGTCAGTGTTCTACTTAGTCAAAAAGCTCCTCAGAACAGATACTAAGCCTGATTATGAAGGGTGAGGTGCTCCGAAGGCAGACCAGGGACTATGAGAAGATATTTTAGGCTGAGACAAGAATAATGAAATATCACATTCAGAAAAATAAGAGCTATTTGGTGTGGCTTGATAGAGGCTCAAAATAGGGCAGTGTGAAAAGGTGAGGTTAGATAAGGTTTAGGTAAAGAGCTTTGCATGTCATGGTAGAAGACAGGTTTATCTTGTCGTTTTTAGGGAGAAATGTTGTGCTTGGATTCATCATGTTAGTTTCATTTGGCAAATAGATTGAATGGGAGGAGAGTGAAGAGAAATACATTTTATAAGAGGATAAAGGATAAGAGAAAGAAATATAATTTACTAAAATATGCTTCACCATTTTTAGCTATTTCTAAATGTACAATTCAATAATCTTGCACATAGCCGTTGTTGCACAATCCATCTCCAGAAGGCTTTTCATCTTACAGAGGTAAGACTCTGTACCCATTAAACATTAACTTCCCACTTCCTCCTCCTCACACTCCCTGACAACCACCATTCTACTTCCCGTTTCTGTGAATATTCTGTCTACCTCGTGAAAGTGGAATCATTTATTTGTGACTGACTTATTTAGTTGTTTTTAATTTTTACATTAAAAGTAATTCATGCTTAATGATTAACAATATCAAATAATACTCAAATGTGTAATATGGAAAGTGAAATCACAGAATGGATGATAGATTTGTGAAAGACATTTCAGTCTATTAACATAATTGATTTCATTGCTTACTAATCCTTTGTCATATAATCACTGACGATTAGTTAATGTTATGGTTAATGTCATGAAGACTGAGACCCGGGAAGGTGCACCTAAATGAATGAGCAAACAGGAGTCTACTACAGGACCCTAGATGTCTTAATCTTTGGCTCAGAATAAGGCAGTGGGACGCTTTAGCTATGTGACTCCAAAGTTCACAGACTTTCCTTGATCATATTCTTTCATGATGAGTACATGCTTATCAAGCTTTCTTTGGGCTAAGTGAAGAAGTTTTGAGCTAAATGTAGTAGAGCACACCTTTAATCCCAGCACATAGGGGGCAGAGGCGTATAGATCTCTGTGAATTTCAGGGCAGTCAGGGCTACATAGACAGGCCTTGTCTAAAAAGAAAAAAAAAAAGAATTTCTTAGTTGCTAGAAGCATCTGACAGTGGCTTGATCCTCAAGTATGTATTGGTGGCACACTTATTCCTAAAGACAGCATTACACAGCACCGCCCCCACCTCCCCCCATCTTCAGGCTCTTGCATTCTTCCTGCCTCCTCTTCTGAGATGCTCCCCGAGTTTTAATTTGTTTATGTGTGCATGGGGAGGATGTGAAGAGATACCTTCTGAAGGCTGCAATCTTAGGTTTGCACTACTGTGCCTGATTTTATGTGGTGCTAGGGATTGAACCCAGGGCTTTGTGCAAGTACCATGCCAACTGATCTCCATCCCTAACTTGTAATGATTATATTTCACAAAAAGGCTTATCTCAATTCCAAATCAATAATTCCAAAATCTTTAAGACTATACACAAGACCTGTGTTTCCATTTCTGTTTCTCGGTTCTGTCCCATAGTTCCATAACTATCACTGAGGCGTCAGTGTTTTCACTGGCCATCATTGAGTAATACATATTATCCATGATTCCCTAAACTTTGTTTCAGCTTTCCTTAGTGTCTGACAGAGACACAAATTGATACAAATTTGGAATAAAAATAAGGAGAAAACTACCTTTCAGACTGAACAGACACAATGACATTAGTTGTTGTATGAACTATTCCTGGGTAGATGTGAACAGGTATCTATTCGCCTCAGATATGGCATCTACAACAGACCAGAGAAATTATTACACCCAAGTATAGCTTAGCAAACCAATAAGTTCAATTGGAGTTACTTACAAGAGGATGGATGAAGAGTTATCAACACAATAGGGGCAATTTATGGGTGATCGGCTACCCCACTAAAAACAAGTCCTCCTACAAGAAACACTATCCTTGAAGAGTGGTGGGTCTCCATAAGCCTCCCCTTCCATGATGGACCATCAGTGGGCACAATATAGTGCACATCTGCAGGTATTCATTGCTGCTAAGAAGTGGTCAATGGCCAGGTCATGCCCGGAGGTCAGCATTCCACTACACTAAGTCAGAAACTTTATGCTTTGTAATAGCCCTGAAGCTTCTTACTCATTTATGAAAATTGTATTTCATTAGAAAAGATGGGAACAGCATGATATTTTGAATGTACTTGGACAATAATGCAATTTAAAAAAATGTTTTCACTCCATTGAATAGAACATCACATTCTGTACAGATTTGTGGCAGCATCAATTCAACGAAGAGCTCTAAAAATACCCATTCAACCTTTTGACCATCAGATTTCTCATCTTATAAGTGATTCAGATTTTATCTACACAGAATCACACCATGCTCACAAAAATATATTGAACATTACCTTGCCTTCCTAGGTTTCATGGATATTACTAACAGTAAAAATGAAACATTATATAATGGCAAGACTACAAACCTTAGAATTAGATATTAAGTATGCTTAAATTTCTTCTGCAAATTACCATTTGTTACATCATAGAAATTTATTTAAAATAAAGTATTGATATCTATCTAAATAGGGCTATTTTTAACAATACATATAAAGTACCCAAATAATACACTGTGCATATCATGACAATGATAGAATCATTGACTGAATATTTTATATATGCTAATTATTTTAAGAACTTGATATGCATTACATAATTTGATATATTCAAAACTGTTTTGTATACAGACCTTCCTAATTCTGGATTTGATCACAGAAATCAGGACTACACTGTCATCCTTAAAATTGGATTATCTCCAAATAGGAGCTATAAAGATGCAATGTTGGGAAAATGGTTTTCTCCCTACTTTTCCTTGACTTCTATCTTAGTTATGGTTTCTATTGCTGTGAAGAAACACCATGACCATGGCAACTCTTATAAAGGAAAACATTTAATTGGGGCTGGCTTACAGATTTCAGAGGTTTAGTGCATTATCCTCATGGTGGGAAGCATGGCAGCATGCAGGCAGACATGGTGTTGGAGAAGGAGTCGAGAGTTCTACATCTTGAGTGGTGGGCAAAAGGAAGAGAAAGTGAGCTACTGCGTGTGCTTAGCTTGAGCTGCAGAAACCTCAAAGCTCAGCCCCAGAGACACACTTCCTCCAACAAGGCCACACCTCCTAATAGTGTCACTCCCTATGAGCCTATGGGGGCCATTTTCATTCAAACCACGGTAACTATTAACCCCCAAATTTGTGACTTATCTCCTGGATTAGGAAGGTTTACCTGTGATACTTTACTTATTCATTTCTACATTTTTGAGCAATGACTGCATTTCCAGACCTGCCATGGCATATCATAGTCATTAGTCATTATATACCTAACAAGAAAAATTTATTTTACATTGAATGTTCTTCACTTTTGAATCTCCCAGTCTCAACCTTCATTGTAGGTGATTTGATGACAAAGATTCCAACATCATCAAGTCCCTTCAGCAAGTGATATTCTGAAATAAACTTAGTTCTAGGTGATGCCAAATCCATGAAGAATATCTCAGTAAATATCTGAAACTAAATATTTTCACTGTGAAAATTATATTACAACACAAATTTATGGACCCTGCAGTTGATGATGTCTTGGTTTTCCTTTGGGGACTTGTAGTCAGAAGTTTTTCTGTGTCCCTCCCACCCCACAGTTGCTCGGATAAGTAAACACACAGAGGCTTACATTATTTACAAACTGTATGGCCTAATGGCTCAGGCTTCTCACTAGCTAGCTCTTATAACTTAAATTAACCCATTTCTATTCATCTATGTTTTGCCACATGTTCCGTGGCTTACCAGTCTGCTGGCATGTTGTTCTTGGGTGGCATTTCTTCCCTGCCTCTCTTTTCTCCTTTCCCTATCTCTCTTGGATCTTCCTGCTTGGCCCCATCCTACCCTGCCATAGGCCAATGCAGCTTTATTTAATAACCAATGGGAGCAACACATATTTACAGTGTACAGAAGGACATCCCACTTACTGTACTTCATCTTTTCAAGTTGTGTGAGTCTAACAAGGCTCATCACAAAGGTCTACCTTACATGCTACAATAATGTACTTCTCACCCAGGTCCTTCTAAAAATGGAACTCTATTTCTCGAACAACATTGATAGTTCTGGACTAAGTCATTTGGCAAATCTTAGCAAGAACACAATCTTTCTTTGAAAATACTGATATTGAGTTAAAGGAAACAACCTTGCTTATTAGGACATAAATATAGATGAATAAAGGAAGCCATAAGTAGTTATTTATTTCTTCCACAGGGAAGAACTATCTTAGTTGAGGGCAATTATGCCAGGAAATAGAACATTGGTGAAAGGGGGATGATACAATTCAGATGTATCTCGGACTACCTACTTAGATGAATCACTTTCCCATTTATCTCCAAAAGAACTTGATTTGGATTTCTGCCAGTTTCAAACAGGCTTTCCATAACTGCCACTGTTTAACTGGTTACTTTCAATGTGATTGCCTGGTTCTCTCCTTGACTCAAGTAGGTTTTATGTTCCAGAAACTTTACATATGTCTTTTTATTGTCTACTACCAGTGGGTACTAATGTAGACTCCAAATGACAGTGGGATAGAAATTTTTGAAACAATCCAGTGAGAAAATGGGTCTTCAACACCAGGGTAATTGGAAGGAAAGCAGATAAAGTTTACCATAAATCAGTAGGGCAGCCTAGTAGGAGATATAACAATAGGGACATCCAGAGGTGAATGGAATGATATTTACAAAGTAAGAATAAAAAGATGAAGTTGAGAAGCATTTATAATAAAAAAATAGATTTTGAAGTCTCTCTAGCTAGTCTAGTTATGACTAGTCAATGATATCTTTATGAGTGGCTATATATAGTTAGTTAGTTACTGTTTTAGTTTCTTTTCCTCTTGCTGTGTTAAATACCTTGACAAAAACAATTTAAGGGAGAAGGATTTATTGAGCTCACAGTTCCAGGTTACAGTTTATCATGGCAGGGAAATCATGATAGGTAGCTTGATGGAGCTGGTCACATTACATTCTTAATCAGGATCAGAGTACCATTAATTGAATGCATGCTAGTGCTTAACATGTCTTACCATTATGTATAATCCAAAATTCTTTCCACAGTCAAGACAACTCTACTAACATCAAATAATGCAGCCAAGAAAATCCCCTCCAGACATTCTCAGAGGCTAAAGTTAATTTAGGCCATCCTTCGTAGGTGTGCCCATAGACTTGACTCCTAGTTTTTGAGTTCACAATGAATACTAAGCAACAAAATCATAGTAATTCATATAAATAAACAAATAAGGAGATAGATAGATAGACAAATTAATTAATAAACAAGACTTTAGTATTTGGTGAAATGTATGATTGTGATCAGTGATGCATACTCATTTTGTTTTAGTTTTGTTGTTAGCTAGTTCTCAGTTAACTACATAAACTCTTTATCCATGTCTAGCTTTCTATAATTCTCACTTGCTATTTGTATGGACCCTCCAAAAGACTCAAGCGTTGATGACTTGATTCCCAATGCATGAGCACTCAGAGGTAGGTTTCTGGGGTGTAGCTAGAGTTTTCCTGCCTTGCCCACAATCAGGACAAATCTCTTTCACCTGCCAGTCCCACAGCCGCTCAGACCCAACCAAGTAAATACAGAGACTTATATTGCTTACAAACTGTATGGCCGTGGCAGGCTTCTTGCTAACTGTTCTTATAGCTTAAATTAATCCATTTCCATAAATCTATACCTTGCCACATGGCTCGTGGCTTACCGGCATCTTCACATGCTGCTTGTCCTGGTGGTGGCTGGCAGAGACTCCCTCCGCCTTCCTGTTCTTTTAATTCTCTCTGTTAGTCCCGCCTATACTTCCTGCCTAGCCACTGGCCAATCAGTGTTTTATTAGCAACACATTTGCCATACAGAACATCCCACAGCACTGGGGAAGTGATTGAATTATGAATATTCTAACTACGTTGATGGTGGGTTCAAAATTTGATGATATTATTTGGAGGCTGCAGAATCAGAAAGTTGTTCCTAGTCAGAAGATGTAGTTCTCTGAGACTTGCCCTCGGATGTAGTCCTTGTCTGGGGTTTCTTCTTCTGTCACTCTCTTTTCCCTGGTTAGTGTTAATTGAGAAAATGTTCTTCTCTGTCTTTGTACCACAATGTTATGCTTTACTATGACCACAAAACAATACAGCCTGCAAATCATATAGACTGAGACCTCTGAAACCATGAGCCAAAATAAATCTTTCCCCCTTTCAAATAGTTCGTCTCAAGAAGTGAGACTAAACAACTAGCTAGCATATTAGTCCAACAGGAGATAAATAAAATTTCAAAAGAATAAATATTTTCATATTTTAATTCACTCTGGTTATCCTAGTTATCTCTGCTTAACAAGATAGAAAATCCTATTTATCAATAGTTAATCAAAAAAGAAGTGAAATCCTAGAGTTGAAATAAAAGTATCATGAGCTGAGTGTGTTAGCATATACCTGCAATCCTACCACTTAGGAGGAGGATGTAGGAACATGAATGATTTCAAGGTCAGCCTTAGCTACCTAGCAAGTGGGAGGCTAACCTAGGCTATATGAAATCCCGTCTTTTACACACACACACACACACACACACACACACACACACACACACACATTCATACACGCACACAAACACAAAAAATCCCATCAAAAATCATTATGAACCTCTTCACTTATTGTTCTTATTCTGATTATGTGTTAGCTGCTTACTGATTACCTTGATCCTACATTATTGTACTTTTTAAATAATCACAATTCTAAAATAAAATGCTACATTTGAAATGAGTTTTAAAGTTTATTGCTTGGCTTTCTTATTGTCTATAGTCAACAAGTCATCTAGTGATCAGTTGTTGCCTCTAGTTATTAGTAATTGCTCACCAAGAAACATCCAAACTACATGTGTCTTCATGTTGCTTTCCATAAGTGCATCTATAGGACTAGTTGTTCCTATCCTAGTTGCAGTATCTGAGCAGAAGTGATGTGTCTCTTCTTGGTTGAGGGAGGTAAGAATGGGTGTGGTTCATCCAGAGCTTCTCTTTCCTCTGTATAATGGTCTTGGACTCCATGTGTTGAAAGCAATGACACTCTAATGTAAAAGGAATTTGGCTTCCTAATGACTGGATCCTCTGCCTAACTCTTGACTACATTGGACAATGACTTGAATGAAAAAAAAATGTTTACTGTTTGAAGACACTGAAATATTGAGGGCTTTTTAAAAACAGCATTTAGTTTATCTTGACAAAAAACACCCTATCATGGAATATAACATACTTTATTGTTTATTGCATATTTTATTTCTGTCTCCTAATTTGACTCTGAGTTCTTTGAGGGCAAGTTTAGGGTTAATTTATTCATTAGTTTATTCCTACTACAGTAATCACATGTTAATTACCATAATGGATAGTTTTGAATGACTACTAAATATGTGTGTTCTGGCAGGCTCCTGCTGACTGTCTCACCAATAAGGAACACACTTTGCTAAAGAGACTCCAATTCTTTGCCCATGGAGGTTGCTCATTTGCCTCTCTTTTTAGTTTTGATTGTAGGTAAGGAAATGAGGTCAATACTGATTTTTATTTTTGCTAAGTGATAAAGTTCAAAGGTCAACCATGGCTCACACACAAGAGATCAGAAGACTCCTATCCACATATTAAGTTGCTTTTAAGTAGTCAAAACAATTGTTCTAAAAAACTGAATTTCTCCTGCAGAGTCCATAGATGTCAGTATAACATAGAATAAATATATTGCAAACTATCTACATGAGATATAAAGTTTTCATACCAAGGATATTTTGAAATTCATATATATATGTGTGTGTGTGTGTGTGTGTGTGTGTGTGTGTGTGTGTACGTGTGTGTTTTTGCATGTACCTACATATATTCATATGCATGTGTATATAATACACACATGGCCTGTTGCATAGCATTTTGATTAGGCATTCTGGATGAAAATTCAAATAAATATAGTTAGCCAAACTAGTATTTGGCAAAAGACAACAAAATAAAACCTGTTTATTCAAGAGAATTTTCACTTTAGTAGGCCAAGAAATCATATGTACAAATAAACTCAATATTTTTTAAAAATGAATGTTTATAGTTATAAGGCAAACTAGAATTTCATTGGTGTGTAACACATGTTTTTAACTTAGATAGGTATTTTATAAGTTGGTATAAAGGAGAAATTTCAGTGTTGGGTGGAAACATTTTTTGTTAAGTCTTAAAGAAGTCTTCAAAAAAATTTCTGAGAAATTTCTAGAACACTCAGGCTATGCCACTTCCTGAAGGGGTTTGTTCAGTTCGAAAGGAAACTGGATCCAACACAAAGTAAACCCAGGGAGTTATCTCAGGGACTACTTGGTGCCAAATAACCATTTGACTTTGACTTTTGTTTTTAATTTTTCGACTGTTTTTGCCACTGAGCTACTCTGCTGTAATCTAATGCATGGGGGGATACCTGTTTACACTGCTGTTCACATATTCCTATAACAGCTCTTCTGGGGAGAAAGTACAGGGTGACAGGCAGCTATTGTTCTTCTCAGAGACAATGCAATAAGGTTTCTTAAAATGAAAGATTTTCGTTATAATTGCACATGTGACACATTCCTTAATCCACTTACACAGAATACATTCCCAATTACCTCTTGGAGTCAAAAGGGGACAATTAGGTCCATATTCAGATGCTAATAAGCATTGCATTATTTAAACCTGTTTTTCTCTTCAAACCAGGACAATTAGAACTGAGCAGTGGCAATGGAAACATATAAAAGTAGCAATTACCTTTTTCGAGTTCAGCTTTTCACATAAACACATTTCACCTAGCAGCTTTAGCAGGTATTTTTCAAGAGTTAAGATTTGCTGAATGAATGTTTCTCCCCATAGAAGTAGCCCTTGTAATACAGGGTATTCAGTTACCTTAAAAACATATTTAGAGAATGTAAATTTTTGCTAAAAATGCTTCAAGCTTCCCACCCGTTGCTTTTTAGACTGCCTATGTGGATTGTGCCTTAAACTTCCACTTCATCTTTCTTTTCCTTTGAAACAATTCAGCAGGAAGGGGATCAGAAGGTAGACCTGTGTTCTTGCTAATTGGTATTTGTTGTCAGACTACACAGAGGCTGGAGAACATGGCTGCTTTAGATCTTGGGATGCATTCCTAACTGATACTGCAGAATGTTGCTGCTTTGAGATTTCTCACAGCTACACAGTAGCAGTAGCAGGCTATTTTTCCAACATTTTTTTGGGGAGAGCTGGCTATTGACAAATAGAAGAGTCATAACATAATTACTCTCCGACTTACTTGAGTGGAAGGTTCCCTTTCCTTTTGTTCTGCTTCATATTCTGTTTTCAGACACCACCTTGCCCTGTTATCTGGGCTAACCTCAAAATACTGGGTCTAAATCACACAACTGTCTCAGCCTCTCAGGTAGCTAGGGCTGCACATATGGGCCATGAGGCCTCACTTGATGAGACGATTTGGGTTTTCCAAATTTATCAGGAAGCAGCAATAAAATTGAAGCAAGTTACCCAGTGGCTTTTGTGGCCTTATGTAACATTGCACACTGTGTATGTGGCAAGCATTACTGTCAATGTTAGCTTATTGTTGGACACGACATCTCACATGCCCGGCATGCCAGTTTTACTAAAGCAACCCGAGTCTCTTTTTCCTCTGAACATTTAACTGTAAAGACTAGTCATCATAAAGATAAGGATGCTTCCCTCTGCCTGAGATTTTCCTCACAGGGGACTGAGTTGGGAGTTCTTCATATAGTCTCCATTCCTTGTTTTTTTTAGCTAATGCAAAAGGGAATTGGGTTTTATGCACACCAACTGACAGTACAACCTCGGGTAAGCCAGTTAGCATTTCTATGCCTGAAATTCTGCATCTGATAATGGCCTGTATTAATGAACATTTGTTCTACAGAATTGGTATGATTGTCAAATGAGATAATGGTTGTAAGAAGGCTCTCTGAACTGGAAGGGCTCTACAACTGCAGTCCATTAATAACTGTAATCATCTGTTTAAAATGGATATGGCTTTTGTTTCTATGACTGCCTTTTTGCCTTAGAAGCTAGACATTTGCCCTTTAAAAGGTCAGAGATTCTGAATCACTAGTCTATCTGCCTGTCCTGTGTTTATGAGAGTATTCCAAGGCAAACTGCCGTTTAGCAAATTGCACAAACTGAAACCTTCGGTTCAAACTGAAATTAAGCTGAAAGGTATGTTCTACTCTGAGGCATTTGAAGTGTGTTGAAAGTTCTCTCATCATGAGACAGGATAACACTGTCAGAGAAATACACATGCAGGTCAGGCTCCATAGTGTCATAGAAACAATAAAGCTCAACAAAGAAACAACCAGGGTTTGAATCTAACGAGTAATGCAAGCGGACGGGAACCAACTACTTTTCATCTGTGCTTTTCTTTCTGACACAGTCTTTGATGTGTCTTGAATTTATGAAGTTTGTAATAAAACTCGGTAGGAAAGAAACCCTTTTAGAGCTAGGCATAGTGACTTGTGTCTGTCCTGCTACTCGGGAGATTAGGGTGGAAGATCTGTTGAGCCTAGGAGTTCAAGACCAGTCTAACCAACATAATGAGGCAGATAAAACAAAAGAAATCCCTTTTAATCAATGAACTAGTGAACCACAAACATACAAAAATTTGTAATTTCCAAAAGCTCAGTGTGCAATATATTGTTAGGTCTACGTGAAAATGCTGCTTGGGGAAACTGACTGTACTGCTGATCTAAACGCAAGAATTTCTTAAGTGCAGGAGTTTACTGCCTTGGGCAATATGTATCTGTGTGAGTCAGCTGCAACAGGAATGAATGATCTCCGTCACTTGGGGATTCATTCCAGAAGGTTATGAATTTTACTCTTTGCATTCTTTGTCTTAGTAATATTGCCCAAATATTTGCATGTTATTGTAAATAATTATAAGACAAACTTATTTATAAATGTAAGTAGAAAGAAAAAGGAAGGAAGGAAGGAAGGAAGGAAGGAAGGAAGGAAGGAAGG
>CABHPQ010103414.1:33527-47173 GCA_902168405.1 Peromyscus aztecus
AATAGAAGTAATGATTTCAAGTCATTTATGAAAGCAGAAGGGGAAACCAGAAAGCCCGTGTGGAAAGAGTATGAGTGAGGTCCTGGTGGAATGCATAAAGGTAGAAGATCTTTGGAGAGGCCTTAGTGGCTTCAGCATTTTCCCTTGTAGATACTTTCAAAAGAGACATTTTATGACTGCAGTGACCTTGAAAGACAAGCTTGCACCACAGCTCCACACCTGTTACAGTAGCAGTCTTTAGAAGTTGGCTCCTATCAGGCATCTGGCCAGCTTGAAAGAATTTTAATCAGGAAGAGGTTTATGAGGTAACAGTGCCTGGACTCTGGCCTCTCTGAAGCCCTTTTCATACTGAGCACAAGGTTGTTCAGTCAATCAGTTGCTTATCAGGCCTATCTTAATTAGACCTGGGAAATCAGTATGCAAAGCAAATTGTCCCTAAGCAGTTAGTACACTGCCTCAGAGAGGGTACACTCTCTTCATTTTTCTGAAAAGAGATTTTCTTCATCTTGAGAGTCACAGCTGGAGTAGAACTAAAACCTACCACCAGCCAGAAAGCTTCCTGCTGGGTACATTTTCCTAGCTTTCAGCATAATTATGCAAATCCATCTCTGACATTAGAGAAAGGCCAATGACAATGTCAAGCAAATGTTATCCACTTTTCACTTAGTCCCATTTTAGATATTCATAGCGCTGGTGTTCAAGCACTGCAGTTTATGAGGAATCATTTAAGTGTCTGAGGGAACGGCAGTTGAGTTCCTGCTCCTGGAGTAGCTGTTTAATTAACAGAAGAAAACCATACACACAAAGGCCTCTCCACTTCAAGATCCTTTAACGGCAATGTTGCCTTTCGATTATTTAGCATTAGTATAGCCTCCATAGGTTGTTTCCACACTGACTACTGTTATCGCTGCTTTTCTGGAATTCAGCTGTATCTAAGTACAAAACAGAAACACCTGAAGCCAGCCTTTTATTCTTGTCTGTTTGTTTTGGAAAGCTCTAGACAACACAAGCAAGAGTGGTCTGGGAAACCACGAACATTTGAAGACTTTTCAGGCAAAATAAAATAGGCACAGAACTCTGTCTACCTTCTGGATTAAGAGGCTATGGAAATTGATTTGATTTGTAGACATCGTAAACAAGAAACAACCTTACTGTTATTCTAAAACGGCATTACCATCTTGCCTGTAAGTTACTTGAGGCCTGCTGTAAATGACTTGTCTTCATTCTGTAAGCGAATCAGTGGCAGAGTAAGGAAAACCTAGATTTCTTTGACATTGGATTCACTTTTCCTACAGTACATTTTAATATATAGAGAGGACATTGGAGGACTACAGACAGTCTTCCACGGAGGCATTTTGGCCTCTTTATGACACAAAACTGAGACATTTGCAAAATCTCTTGGGGAGGGTCAGAAGCAGAAAAGCCTTGACATTCCAAACTCAGTAAGCTTAGGTGTTTGATCAGAAACAATGGTGACTGCGAAGAAGAAATGACCCAGAAAATGATGTTTTCTAGCAGTCTGAGTACTGGAGAGAATTCCTACATTCCAGAAAAGATGAACAGGCTTTGAGGGACTTTGATGCTATCACTGATATAGGTTTCTCTGGTTGGGCAAGCTGGACTCCATAATAGGTCTGGCAGCCCTGGAATTCAGGAAGTCTGGAAAATATGCACAGTTCATTAAGAAACATATTTTTGAGGCTCAGTGATAGAGTGTTTGCCTGTTATGCACAATGTCCTGGATTCCATATCCAGACTGGCAAAAAAAAGATAAAAATACATTATGTGTTTTTAGGCTTTATCATAGAGTATCTTGGGAAATACCCAGAGTTTTAAAGGGTCCTGGATAAAGGTCAAAGAGGGTGAACCAAGCAGAATGAAAGCAGAAATGAAATCAATATGAAAGAGCAAGACAGAAACCTGTACAATGTAAAGGCAAGATTTTTCTAAAGGTAGAGGCATGGATTCGATTTTCATTGATGAGATAACAGCAGAACAACCAGAACAGTCAAATATTGCAGATATGAGAGAGGGTGCTAATGAAAGGACAGAGCATAAACATAAAATTGGACTAAGGTCTGAGGATCATTTCAAGAAACAGCATCTCTGGGTCTCAGAAACAACAAACAAAAAACAAAAGCTGAAAGGAAAAAAAATCTGATGTAAGAATCAATAAAGTAGAAACAGGATGCTTCTCTTCTGATAAGGTTGTAGAGTCCTGAGATGGTAGTTGTTAAATACTGGCTGTTTGTGCCTCTCTAGAATTCATATGTTGAAATTTTAACTTCCAATGTGTTGGTATTAGAAGGTTGGTGTTTTCGTAGTAATTTGGTCATGGATTTAGAGTTATTTATGACATTATTGGTACCCTTGTAAGGAGAAATATAGACACTTACATGCTTTGTGTTGTGTTCTACATTATGAGGATACAATGAGGAAAACATGTAAACCAACCCATGTTCAGGCCTTTCATCATTCACCAGAGCTTAACCACGCTGGTACTTTTTTGTTTTGTTTTGTTTTGGTGAGAGGAATGGAACCCAGGCAAGTGCTCTACTATTCAACCATATACCCAGGTTGAAGCTGAAACTTGAATAATGCTCTTCCAGCCTTCAACACTGTGAAAAGGAAATTCTTCTTGTTGTAAACACCCAGTCTTTGGTATTCTGCTAAGAGAGTGGTGAGAAAAGCTCCAGTCAAAGAAAGCACTTCATGTTTTTGCAACCAATTGCATATCCAGCACTTAGCACAGTGAGTAGCATATAGTAGGGGTTAATGTTTCTTAGTGAATGAATGATCAAAATATGTTTTCTTTTAAAGAACTTTTCTTCTGAATTTGGCAGGTGGCCACAGGGACAGGAGAAAAAAAAGAAGATACATAGAATAAGAAGAAAATGACAGAGGGGTTTGGGGTGATGCTTAAGGAAAGCTTGAATGGAAACCTAAATGATATAATTAGTTTGTTATTTTGCTGAAGGCAAAAAAAAATGCTGTGATGTCTCTTTGTGGGCATCCTTTGACATTTGGAGTGTCGCTGATTTGATTTGTCATCATTGTACATGATAGATGAATCAAGGTATGTTTGCTCGCCCTGATCTATTCCCTGAGGCTTTTGTTGGTACAGAAGGGGTGTGTGACACACATAGATTGCATAAAACTCAATGTGTTTCTTCTCTTGTTCCTACGAGAAAAAAGGCTCATGTCTTCATGTTTTTCGTTAAGCTCATGTGTCACTACTTGCATTGACACAGAGAAGAAAGACTTAATGCCCTTATGATCAAAGGGTACAAGTACAGACAGTGATTACCGTGCCAAAGTAGTTATTGGCCATGGAAATTCAAAAGCACCAACGGAGTATTCATGAAAGAGTTTCCAACTCTTCAGTTGTTTGTTTCTCTGTCTTTGTGACAAATTGCAGATTGAGCTTACATTTAGTTTTGTAAGAAGAATTTAAACAGATGTGTAGTATACAAATGAGTGCATGGATGAACTAACAGTAAGTAACCTTGTTCAATAAAGAAAGTATTTAGATAGCTTACCTAGTATCCATTAAAAAAGACAAGAGCCATGATTTTCCATCTCCCATCAAGTTTTCATAACTCTAGCCATTGGAGCATCATGGCCTTGACATTTAGCAAAATAGACTAATGGAAAATTAATCATTATGGGGCATTAACTTTTGAAACATTCACATTTCGGTGATTTTGATTACTGGTCATTAATATTTCTACCTTAAATGTTTGAATTTAAAGCCTTTCTCCCTCATTTACCTTCTATTGATTTCATATAGATAACTATTTAGCTATTTTTTTAGTGTTTCAGTTTTCTATTTTGTAAAATTCTGGTAATGGTATCCCTTCCACTAGGTTATCATGGAATATCTATGATATTAAAACTTTGAGATTTTATAATAATGGCGGGCTATAGTACACAATGAATAGTTTCATTATTATTTAAATTTTTGAAGATAGATGGAAGTCTGAAGAGATATTGTTTTGTTCATACTGACAGTAGTCTAATTTTTAAAATGTATGTATATATTCCCCGATGCACTTTCAGCTCTAATATTCCTCCTTCCACTTTATATCATGTATTCTATTATACTCCCCCACCCTGTTCCTTTTTCATGCACCCCTTTTGTATTTTCTGGTTTCTATACATAGTCACTCCCTCATAAATGCACATACATAGAAATTAGAAGCTAGAATTTGCTACGTGTGTTTGTCTTTCTGATCCTTAATATAGTATTTTCCGGTTCCATCCATTTTCTTGCAAATTTCATTTTTAGGGTTAGATAAAATTCTGTTGTGTATATATATGTATTACATTTTTATTATCTATTCATCTGTTAATGGACATCTAACCTGATTCCACTTCCTAGTTTGTGACTAGAGCAGAAACGGACATGGATGTGTAAGTATCTCTTTGGTAAGCTATGGTGTCCTTTGGACACATGCCCTGGAGTGGTAAAATCATGTAACAATTCTATTTAATTTTTTTTAAAAAAACAACTCCACGTTGATTTCCATGGTGGCTGCAGTTGCTTGTACTCCCACCAACAATCCCATGCTTGTCAGCATTTGTTGCCATTTCTTTTGAAATTTGCATTTATTTCTTCTTAGACAGGTTACTACCAGACATGGCTAAGAAACCATTGCTAGTTTTCAGGCGTGCTATTTTTTTTTTTTTGAGACAATATCTTATCATGTAGCTCTGGGCGGCCTGGACCTCAATATATAGACCAGACTGGCCTCAGACTCACAAGTGTTGTGATCAAAGTCATCCACTTCTTATTATTTCATAACAAACTATAGAAATGATACCTGAAAGTATGGATTTTTCTTTTTCTTTATAAAAAGGAACCCCTTCAAGCATTCTTTAATTAAATTTCCAGTACATTTATTTATGTATTCGTGTGGGGAGAGGCACATGTTATAGTGTGGAGGTCCCAGGACCATATGCAGGACTCAAGTTTCTCCTTTTTCCATGTGAGGCCTTAGGATTAAAGTCTGCCCTCAGTCTTGGTAGTAGACACCTTTAGTCACTGAATCATATCTCCAGCCATTTATTTTCCTGATGGTAGTAGCCATTCTGACTGGGATGAGATGAGTCTGTTTTTGATAGCCTAAGTTTACTGGAGTGGTAACACATACTATGAAACTATCCAGTTTTAGCTTTTGCTCTTAAAATTTAAAATGAGATGTAATATTTGCACATCTTTATAAGGTACACTACCATAATTTAGTAAATTTATATAATGTCTAAAAACCCAAATTGTCTAACAAACTGTGTTCATCAGTTTTCTCTTGCTATGGCAGAATGTCTTAGAGAAATCATGGTCCTTTGATGCTATCACCATGGACCTGTGGTGAAGCCAAGCATCATGATGGGAGGGATATGACAGAGGAAAACTTCTCACTTTATGGCATCCAGGAAGCAGGGAAGGGGCAAGGGAGATGGTAAGGAGAGAGGAAAGGTGGGTCAGGAACAAAATAAATCCTTCAAATACATACTCCAATGACCTACTACCTTCAGCTAGGATATACCTCTAGAATGACATACAGTGTGAGCTTATCAGTGGTTCAATTCATTGACAATATTAGTGTTCTCCTGATCAAATCAGCTATTAATAGAGTGAACTGGTTGAGAATATGCTTTTCAACAAGTTATCGTTTAGGAACATTTTATATCTACTTCATATTATAAACATTTTCTTGTCCTCAAACATCAATCACTTTTACACATTAGGACTTGCTTGCTGTTCTGTATTCTTTATTGATCATTTTGAAATATGTTAATAGTTATTTTAACCAATTGTCCTGTTGTGCTATAGGAAAAAAATAGCAGAACTGATTTTTCTTAGGTGTTTTGTGCCTCAAACAAGCAATTTGTTTTAAATGTGTGTTGGCCTTTTAGGACAGTAATTGAATTGTAGAGTGAAGAAAATTGAGGAAAAATGCAGGCTAAAATCATAGGGGCACTTTAGGGAAACTGCAGAAAGGAAAAAATACCATGAGTCTGAATCTTAGAGAAAAATCACATTATGGAGTTAGAAAAAAAATAGCCAGAAGGGAAGGGCCATATAGATAAGACCAGACAAAATGGATTGGAGAGGCTCTTTTTAGAAGATTTTAGTAACTCTGCCTTTTAAATACTTCTACAGAGAAATCAAGGATGACTAGGTTGAGAAGTCTTTTTGGCAAAGATTTAGTTTTATCAATATGCGCATTCACATTCTCAGCACGTAATCCGGCTCGTGGGAGGTAATCAATATATATTTGCTAATGAGTAAATGAATATGGCATCAGAAGGTCTAGAGAGATGGCTCAGTGTTGATCTTAGAGAAGTTAGTAAGATAAGAGAAATTAAAACAGCATTTGTTTGGGACCTAGTATATTTAATTAACCTAGTATATTAATATATATAATATTTAGGAGTCTGGTATTTCAAATATCTATTTCAATGTCAAATAGAATCTCTAGGTGTATTTGATTTCATTTAGTCATCAAAGCATCAATACTTATCTAGCTCCAGCATTCTATTCCCACACCTTTCCTCTGACATTAGAAAAACTTGCCCTGCTTATTACAAAGTGGAACTTTTAGTGATTCCTGGGGTAGCAGTCTAGACTTGACATTACACAGGAGTGCGCACAGGTATGGGAGTAGGCTAATGGGCAAAAAAGAGTTAATTGAATCTAAGCTGATCTAGAGTGTGTGATGAATGTCAAAGTCTGAAAACTTTGCTGGAGACAAAGTCAGCCTTCTGTAGCCTGTGTACTTTTGACTTCTCCTTTTTTTCATCTTTAAAAAATAATATTATTGATATTTTGTGTCCTTGACACCTTGATTTCTGAAAAATCACAATTCCACTTCCTAATGTCTATTTTCTTCCTACCCCCAAATAATATGACATCATATATCAACACATATATTAAAATATTTAACAACTAGAACAAAATGGTCACCAAGAGTCAAAGGCAAGATCACAAACCCTGAAAAACTTGAAGACTATAACTGCATATCAACTGAATTAAAGCCCTAATATGATATCTTCATTGTATCAATCTCAAAGCATTTTCCACACATTGAAAAAATCCTTAATTTATTCTTTTATTTTCCAGCAATCAATACTATTATAAAGAACACTGTACTGCAGACTGTGTAAAGCAGTAGTTATACATAAAGACCTACTACCTAAAGGGATTTAAAATATAGACTTAGAATTAAATGAGATTCAGGAACTACCTGCAATTTCCTATCTAGAAAGATAAACACTGTGTGCTAATAATGAACTCTGAGCCTGACAATTTAGACAATCATAAAAATGAGAAACATTTGGGTTTTCTTTGTTTAAGATCAGTAGAAGGATTTTTGGTCTATTTTATTTCCTTTATTTTAGAGCTTCAAAGAACTGAGCCAAACACCCTGAACTAAAAAGACAAAATATCTTCTGCTTCATCAAAAAAAGCAATTTATACAATCTCTGTATTTGTTCACTGATTTCCAGTACCATTATTTTGAATTTTTGTAAATGCTTTAACAATTGGTAAGCAGCTGAAATGACAGATAGTAGAGGAGACAAGATGAGGACTGATATTCAAGGTGATCACTCAGCAAATTTTGAATCCTAATGATTCCCAACAATCCAGGAACCCTTCGTGTTTGGGGGAGGGGGGAAGTGGCTCCAACCAGACTGGGGCTGAATATCTAAACATGATTGAAAGGTGTGGGAGTTAGTACTCTGCAGGAAATGAGCTTGATAAATGCTAGTTCTCTTTAATGTGAGGCACAATAAACAGATAGTCTTCTTAGGATTTTATTTTCACAGAAAAGTAAAAAAGAGGTAGAATTCTAATACTCCTTGCTTCAAATCCAGGATGTCTTTTCCATAGATGAAACATGTACATAAATATCAGATATTAGGAAACCCTGTGGAAGAGATAATTTAAATAATGTTCTGTTGTCATAAGGGCTTTGAATAATGTTGAAAATTTATAACTTTCTAGGTACCCATCTGTTGTGGAATATTAGTTGAAGATTTGTTACATTCATTTATGCTGTGGGATATTTATTTAATGGTGCAAAGATATGTTGAATTCTTTTATGTTGCATTTATTTAGCTCTGTGAAGCTGTGCTACTTTGCCTGTCTAAAACACCCGATGGTCTAGTAAAAAACTGAACAGCCAATAGCTAGGCAGGAGAAAGGATAAGCAGGGCTGGCAGGCAGGGAGAATAAACAGAAAAAGAAATTTGCGAAGAGAGGATCAAGGAATGAGAAAAGAAGGAGAGGAGAACTCCAGGAGCCAACCACCCAGCTACACAGCAAGTCACAGAGTAAGAAGAAAGGCATATATATATGTAAAAACCCAGAGACAAAAGATAGACGGGATAATTTAAGAAAAGCTGGCTAGAAACAAGCCAAGCTAAGGCTGGGCATTCATAAGTAAGAATAAGACTCCGTGTATTTATTTGGGAGCAGCCCCCCCACAAGGAGTAAAGAGTAAAAAACAACCAACTACACCCATCTGTCTATAAATCATCTCAAAATACCAGTTTCATATGGCAGGTAAATAGTTGCTCACTAAATGATGCTGTAGCAACAAAGTATATGTAGCTAGATTGATAGGATGCAGAAGTATAGTAGAGTGGGTAGCAATAATCTTTTTCCTTGAAACAAACAAAATTGAGAACTGATACTTAGTTATTTACAGTGGAGATTGAACCTAGGGCCATAGCCATACCAGGCAAGCACTCTTCTAATGAGGTATATCTTGAAATCAGGAACTAGTACTTTAGTAGAATGTTCTATGTAGACACCTACACACAAAAAACCCTGCATATGCAATGAAGGAAGTTGTCAAGTGTTTGTTGAAGGCAGAAACAATTTTGACCATTGTTTCTTTTTAATCATCAAATTATCTTCCTCTTTAGAGTGTATCAATGATGGATAAAAATATGTGAATTGTTTTGTCTAATTTCCCTTTTGTGTAGGCACCATTTGCTAATGATAAGCCCTCCAAGGTCTGGTCGTAATAGTGGATTAGTTATAATCAAGTCTGCTGAATGCAAAAGGAAGGTAATTGATCAGGCTTCTTGTAGTGATATTGTGTCCCCCAATATATTGTACACCCTAATAAATTTATCTGGGGTCAGAGAACAGAACAGCCACTAGGTAGACATAGAAGCCAGAAAATGGTGGCATACACACCTTTAATCCTATCACTTGGGAGGCAGAGATCCATCCGGATCTCTGTGAGTTCAAGGCCATACTGGAAACCTCCAGGCATGGTGACATACACCTTTAATCACAGGAAGTGATGGCGGGAAGCAGAAAGGTATATAAAGCATAAGGACCAGGAACTAGAGGCTTTTAAGCTTTTAGGCTTTTTAGCAGCTGCTCAGTAGAGACACTTTTGGGTGAGGACTCAGAGGCTTCCAGTCTGAGGAAACAGGATCAGCTGAGGAAATGGCGAGGTGAGGTTGGCTGTGGCTTGTTCTGCTTCTATGAACTTTCAGCATTCACCCCAATATCTGGCTCTGGGTTTTTAATTAATAAGACCATTTAGAAATTTGTGTTACAGCTTCTTCTGTTGTTTAGATCATGCCTTTGTAAGCTTATCAATGAAGGAAACTCTACTTGAAAATGTAACTGTGTTCCCATCATTCAGCTACTTGACTATTTTGAAATTTGATCATGATCGGTCCTCAAAGGAAGAAACTCTTAAGGAAATGTGACAATCAGCATGTTTAGCCTGCTGATAGAAAAGTTACTTCTGACATTTTGTGAGAATACTACAGTTGGTTTCTTTTTGTGCTGGTGTTGTGTGTAACCATAATAATTAAAGAGGAAGATATCATGGATTTGAGAAGGAGTAGAGGAGAAGAAAGGTAAGTTGGCAAGGGGAGGTTGGAAATGAGGTTAATACAGTATCCAAGTATAAAAATCTCTCCCCAAATAAAAATATTTAAATAAAATAGATAGTAAATTAATCAGAAACTTTAAATAAATAGTTGTTAGCCAGACATCATGGTCACACCTGTAATCCTAGACTTAGAAAGCTGAGGCAGGAGGATCAGGACTACATGAAACTTTGTGTTAAAAAAGAAAAGAAATGGCCGGGCGGTGGTGGCGCACGCCTTTAATCCCAGCACTCGGGAGGCAGAGCCAGGAGGATCTCTGTGACTTCGAGGCCAGCCTGGGCTACCAAGTGTCTCATTATGTATCCCTGGTTGGCCTAGAATTCACTATGTAGACCAGACTAGCCTCTAACTAACAGAGATCCATCTGATTTTGCTTACAGAGTGCTAGGATTAAACGCATGCACCCACCGTGCCTGACCTTTAATATTAATCTTAACTAACAAATTATGTACTTTAGTCCCAGATGTAATTACCTTAGTCTGAGGCCACTGATTCCATCTTCATATGTTGTGGCATCCACAAAGTGCTCATAGTGACTGCATCTTGTCTCAACATATCTACAAGTTTCCCTTTCTGTGAAGAACAAGTAAATCCCGTTTTGAGTTCTTTGTACTTTCCTTGCCTGGGAAATAAATGTGGCTAAGATTGTGATTCTTCAGCGGAGGGATTCAAGGTAATTTAATTTTTTTGTGTGTGTATACCAACTAATGGTTAAGTACTATGCCATGGACCACATCTGGAATGAGAGATAAAAGGAGTAGCTTGTCTAGAATATTTGTAAACTGTAGTAAATAAAGAAGCCTCCAAGTGAATCTGTTCTTTTCTAAAATAACTGTGAAAATGCAATGTGTTTGACAAATTCTTCAAGCAGCATAAAGGAATTGTTCTATTTGATTGGTAATAATATACATAAGTCAATTAAAATCATAAAAATGATATAGTATTCCAATTTTCAATTGCTAGAAACTAAAAATTAAGAAAATAAATTTTAAAATGAACCAATACTGGGTCAATATTCTCAGACCGAAATATTCTCAGAGATGAAAATGTCAAGGACTTTATGAACTTTTCCAAAAAACTGCTCTTACTCTCTTTAGGTTGAGATAGTTTCCTTCTGCTGTGTCTATCGTGGGTTAGTTCTTGCTCATTTTCTCCTCATTGTCTTTTTGAGGTATGAAGGGATGAATTCAAGACTTCATGCCTACTTCCTGAGCTACTGAATGATTCCAAAAATTTCTATTTCCCTTTCAAGGTGCTTTTTTTTCCCCTACTATGTTGTCTGACAATATCAAAAGTCAGCCATGAGATAGCCAACATAGATACCCAGCAAGCAAGAAGTCCCTATTTGAGTAGGGACTAATTTTAAAGCCATTCACTAGCAAATGATTTGTGTTGTGCACCATTTGTTTCACTTCACATTATCTTAATGTCTGGCATGTGGGTAATGGACACTTGGATAACGACCACAAGCCAAAAACAAAATAAAACAAAACAAAACAATAACAACAACAAAAACCCCAGAGCTTTGAGATCCAACAGGTCCTAAATGCAAATGTGTTTTGTGTCATTTCATTACATTGTTAAAATAAAGTATTTATCTTAATTAAGCCTTGAGTAACAGTTTTTGTTGTGAGAATAGTTTAAATCGTTAAACTCAGTCTCTCCTAGGTGATTGTGAGCACCTTATAGCAGCATATCATTATGATAGGGAGGCATGCTTCAAGGCAGCACTCAGTTTATAAGTTGTCATCCTCTTGTCCAAAATTGCCTATAATAATGTATCTAAACTATATCTTTTGTTGTTATGATTTCCCCTAAATGTTAATAATTCTTCTAAGAGGAAAATGAAACTTTATGCTCAAATTTAATTCGTATCAGAGCAAAAAACAAACAAACAAGAAAACAAAACAAAATAAAACAAAAAACCAAATAGTGGGATCGTTACAGAAAAGAGCAGAAAGTCTCTCAAAAATACTAAAAGTCAAGTCAAATTCCATTTTTGAGTGTGCATTCAACAGAATTGAAATCAGGACATCAAAGACATATTAGTAAGCTCATGTACACACCATCATTATCTATGCTAGCTAAGAGGAGGAAGGAAGGGTCTGTTTACTGCCACATGGATAAGAAACTATCCCATTGAAATAGGTTTTCAGCCTTAAAAAAAATTCTGTTATATGTTGCATGTTTGTGAGTCTAGAAGACACAATGCTAAAGGAAACAAGTCAGACATAAAAGACAAATATTGGCCAGAGACGTGGCTCAACATGTAGTCACACTTGCTGCAAAAGTCTGTGAACCCGAGTTCTATCTCCAGACCCCACATAAAGTTGGCATATATCATGGCACACATGAACCTGTGTTTTCAGGCAATAGTAATAAAAGACATAATCATTTAGAAAATAAATATTGCGTGAGGAATCTAAACTAGTCTAACAATTAGATTGACTAGAGGAATGGCTGTCAGAGGCTAAGAGATCAAATGGAGATTTACTGGTCAGTGTACAGATTTTCAGTCCGGCAAGATGCCAAAGTTCTAGACATCTATTGTACAATGATACAGGTTATAGTTAATATTATGCAATATTTAAATGGGATAAAATGATAAATTTATGTGTTTATACTGACAAAACCAAGCTAATTTTGAAGTGTTGTATACAAAGGTTTTCTCATTTACCTTGAATATTTGCATATTATTAGCTTTGAGAATCACTCTATTAAGAAAACTTATTTATCTTTCTTTAGCTCACCATTTCTCATCTTCATTTGTTCACGGGATTCTTAGGACTATTAATGTAGTACGCTTACTAACATTCATAGGAACATCAGTGATACATGAAATAGAGTTAAAGAAATGCTATTTATGGAGATTATCCCTATCATCACCACAAAGTGTGGAGAAGAAATTATTTGCAAGCTTAGATAATAAATCCAGTTTGGGATATAACACATTGAAGAAAGCAGATGCTGGAAGAGCCTCACCACTTTTAGTTTTTTGGCCATTAATAAAAATTCATTGCATCAGTAAATGGAAAGCAAGGGCTGTGGAAATACATTGGATAAAATCTATACTCCTAAGCCTGGCTGATTCTCTTGGGTTGCTTTCAAAACAGTTTAGAACTTGCTATCCAGAGATACAATTTAGAACATTTGAAGACCAATCATGTTTGAGATCTGTTTTAAAAGTTTCAGCTCTCAATTATCACATACAGAGCCAGACATGATGGTGCATGCCTCTAAACCCAGCACTCAGGAAGCAGAGGCAGGTGGATTTCTGTGAGTTCGAGGCCAGCCTGGTCTACAGAGTGAGTTCCAGGACAGGCCAGGGCTACACAGAGAAACCCTGTTTTGAAACACACACATACACACACACACACACACACACACACACACACACACACACACCCCACATCACATCGCATCACATCCAGAAAGTTTGAGAATTATTTGATTTTTATATTAGCTCCAATATGAGAAAATGATGGCAAAGATTATGGATGAATCAGGATAACAAAAGGTAAAGATGACTTGGTCTGGAACAAAAGACTGAGCTTTTGGCTAAGGTTTCATGACTGGGTTGGAAGTAAGCTTGGGAGTAACTCAATCCATTATTAGCAGGGCTGGAAATGATCCTCGCATAGTGACATTGCAGTATGATTTATTTCTGTTGGGAATACACTGTCTATATGTGAGCTTACACTAGGAAAAAGTCAGGGAATCAA
>CABHPQ010103428.1:0-15538 GCA_902168405.1 Peromyscus aztecus
TATCTGTCTTAGGAGTGCTGAGATTACAGATGTGCACATCTGGCTTCTATGTGTCACAGAGAGCAGACTACAATTGTTACATTTGTATGGCCAGCACTTCCCCCTGCTGAGCCACCTTTTTTTTTGAGGCAGGCTCGCTCACCAGCTGGCTAGACTAGCTGGCAGAGCTCCGGGGACCCCGTCTCTTTCCTACCAGGAGCATGTCACCATAATGGAGATCTGAACTCAGGCCTCACACCTCCTTGCACACTTGACCAATTAAGCCATCTCTCCAGTCCTTCAATGAGTTAACTACAACAACCACACTTGGCAGTCTCCATTTGCAATAGCAGGTGCAGCTGTACCTACAGCTTCCAAACTGACTCACAATCCAGGTAAAGGCCAATTCTAGTCAAGACAGGTAGTAGGAAATGGGAAAACATGGGCATTTTGACTATGAATCTAATTCCACTACTCCAGCGAAGATCTGGAGAAACTCCCTGATCATGTGTTTATTTCTCTGATTTATTAAAATGATTTTATGTCTTAGCTTTTATTTTGGGCTCTACCAACTTTAGAATAGCTACCAAAAGAGTCATAGCAGTATTTTGTTTTTGAAAAAGGGCCTCATGTATTCCAGGCTGGACTTGAACTCCCTATGTAGCAAAGACCCTGAATCCTGACCCTCCTGCTTCTTACCGATGCAGGCATCTGTGGTTGGGACTGCAGTCATATGCCCCCACGCCTAGCTTGATGCAGTGCTCAGAAGGAATCTTGAACTTAGTATGGTAGGTAAGTATGCTGCCAGTCTTTATAAAGGTTGGTGGTAAATCTAAGTTATCCGTTCCCCTGTCCATGGAGTGTTGGGATGGAAAGCCTCTGATGACTACAGAATGGAAGGAGGAGGCCATTTTCCAAGCAGAAACAGGAAGCCTTGGAAACACCACTGGAAAGGGTTTCATCCAGTTTTCCATCTCAGGCTCAGCATGTGGTAGAAGGAAATATAATTTCAAACAAAACAAAACAAACCGGTTATCTTTCTTTTACCTCTCAACTACCCATAATTATTTCCAGAAAATTTATTGTCGTCAAGAATGGTCTCAGGGGCTATGGATGGCTCAGTGATAGAGTGCTGGCTCAGGACGAGCAAGGCCCTATGTTGGCTCTCCAGTACCACCAAGAAAAGAAAAACAAAGCTTAGTGGGCTATGCCTCCAATCTCAGGACTCAGGAAGTTGAGGCAAAAGGCTCACAAATTCAAGGACAGCCCAGATTACATAGCAAAACTGCTGTGGATATCGCTCTATATAAATAAAACACTGATTGGCCAATAGCCAGACAGAAAGTATAGGCAGGACTAACAGAAAGGAGAATTGAGAGAACAGGAAGGCAGAGAGACACTGCCAGCCACCGCCATGACAAGCTGCATGTGAAGATGCCGGTAAGCCACGAGCCACGTGGCAAGGTATAGATTTATAGAAATGGATTAATTTAAGATGTAAGAACTAAATAGCTAGAAGCCTGAGCCATTAGGCCAAACAGTTTCAATAATATAAGCGTCTGTGTGTTTATTTTATAAGTGGGCTGTCGGACTGCCTGGGCTTGGCGGGACCCAGAGAGAAAACTCTCCAGCTACACAAAACTATTTCAAAACAAACAAACAAAAAATAAATCAAGTACGCTAGATTGAAGACCCCAGAGTTACCTGATGAAACGACAAAACCGTGTCAGCATTACATGTGAATCAACATCAAAGAGCTGGAATTCACACGAAAGGAACTTACTGACATGCCATTTAAAGATGTGCTACCTGAATGCTCTGATACACATTTCCTCATTTTAAGACGGAAAGCTTGAAGGCTGTACATCTAAGAGATTATGCCCCAAATCCACTTCATTACATTTTTAGGGAAATGCAAATCAAAGTCACAGTGAACTAGACTCTCAAAAAACCAAACCAAACCAAACCCAAACCTAACTTCAAATACAATGGCATACTGCTTCACACGTGATGGGGGGCTAGAAAGTCCCTTTAAAGGGAGAGGGGGCGGGGGTATGGCTCAGTGGCTGTATGCTTGCTTGGCAGCCAAGAGGGCCTGGGTTTAATCCTAGCATGGGGTGGGGAGGATGGAGAAAGAGAATCCTCTTGCATTGCTCCTGGGAATAGTAAAATGGTTCAGTCCTTGTGGAAAACTGTTTGGCAGATCTTCAGAGTTAAAGATAGAACGATCACATGACCAGCAATCTTAGCCTTAGGTAAATAGCCAAGAGAACTTAAAGTAGGGACTCAAATAGATACTTGCACTCCAGGGTATAATTCACCATAGGTGGGGTTGGAAACAGCTTGTTACCATCAAGAGCTGAATGAGTAAAATCAGTTGGTATATGCACATAAGGAAATATTCAGACACAAAATTAAAGAATTAGAATTCCCAGGATGAATGGACCTGCAAACATTATGCTAAGCGAATTAAGACAGGTGCAAAATGAGTCTGTATGATTCCATGCATATGAGGTACCTCAGATAGGCAAATTCAGACAGTGGATTACCGAGGGTTAGGGGTTAGGGGTGAAGGGAAGGAGTTACTGTTTAATGGTATAAAGTTTATATCAGTGAGGCTAGCTTTCACTGTTTTGAGACAGGCTGGCATTGCACTCACCACCCTCCTGCCTCTGCCTTTCAAGTGCTAAGATTACAACCACCAGGCCAGTAACACTCTGAGCACAGAGGATACTAGGGTTTAAACATTGTGCTTGAGTTCCCAAGCCACTGAAACACACGTACAAATGTCTACACTGACAAATACTATTTTATAAATTGTCACACACACACACACACACACAAACCAAAAGAAAATACCCCCCCCCCAAAAAAACCAAAACAACCCACAAATAATCAAAGTACAAGGAGTAGTTAAGCACTTACTATGTGTACACCCTTGAGCTGAAAGGCAGATGTGTTTGTTCACAACATGCCTTCTGAAGGCCACGGCACCCTAACACAAGCGGAAACTGCCCTGCTTTGTAAGGCTGAGTGAGTTCTAGCCCCACCAGACCCCACAGCACAGCTTAAAAATCAGCTGCAGGAGACATGAAATAATCAAAACAAGCATTTTCTTCTTTCTCTTTGATTTTTTGAGACTGCTGTCAAGTTTGGCCTTGAATTTGGATCCTCCTGCCTCAGCCTCCGCCTCTCAAGTGATGGGTTTATAGGTGTGAGCCATCATACCTGTCCTCTTATTTTCCAGCACACACTATAACCTAACCCGCCCTTCTAAGAGTTATTCTCATACAGAGTTGGGTATACTGGAAGTAAGTTGTTCTGATGACCAGGAATCCAGAGATGGCAGTCCTAAAAGAGTTTTATATCTAGTATCTTCTTTTTTTGAGACAGAGTCTCTCCATGTAGCCCAGGGTGGCCTGGAACTCACAGAGATCCACTTGCCTCTGCCTCTGGGATTAAAGGTGTGCACTATGCCCAGCTACCCAGCATCTGCTAAACCAAGACAGCATTTTGTTTTCAAAGCAAAGGATGAACACGTGGGCCTACCTTTCAATTCTTTCCCTGTGAAATGATTCATGCTGATTACATAATCCTTCTCATATATAATTCATTTCAAGTAAGATGAGGAGTTGGCATAAACATGCATTATCTGAAGTATGCTCAGTATGAAAGGCAGAACTCTCTAACTTTAAAAGGAAATGTTAAGTCTCAGGAACCTTTTATTGTCTGAATAACTGTACATAAAACACCAGGCAGAGAAGTCCCGAAGGAAATGATGGTCGAGTTTCACTGTTATTTGCCCTTTGGTCCTTCATCTTCTAAGCACATATATATATGCTCTTCAAATGGTATTAGACATTTATTCTGATCACAAATGCAATCCGAGTGTGAATAAATAAACTCAGTATCTTTCTCCCCTCTGAGTCTCTTTTAAATAGAAAAATGTGCTAAATGTCTCTTCATGGCCCGCTGGGCCACCGCTGCCCCACCTACGGCTTTAAAGACTGTAGCTTCATCTTCTGAAGCCCTACTGAACTACAGTCCACCCAGTTACAGGATCCTGGGAAAGATGTCCTACTGATACTGTCGGTAGTCTCCGAAGGGTGAGGGTGGTAACTGGCTTGAAGGCAGCTGTGAGTGGTCTTCAGCAAACTGAGGGCCTGCAATGGAGACAGAAAAGGAGTTTAAAAAAACGGCGTCCGATTAAAAAGCAGGCCTCTGTAGAAAAGAAATGAATCAGCTTCAAAGTTACTGCTACACTCCAACTGTAGTTGGAATTTCTTTATAAGGATCTTGTGAGTTCCCACCAGAGGTCTGGAGACCCTTCAGATTTATCACAGGACAGACTGGCTTCCCAGGTGATCCAGAATAGATAGCCAGGAAATTCAGATGGATTCATAACAGAAGAATTAGTGATTTGTTTTGTTTGAGACGTGGTCTCCCTCAGATCAGGCTGGCCATGAACTTGCTATATAAAGATGAGCTGGATCTCCTGATCCTCCTGCCTCCACTCCCAAGGGCTAGGATTACAGTGTGCCTATCACCCTAGTTTATGTGGTGCTGAAGAGCGAGCCCAGGGCTTTGTGTCTGCTACTCAAACACTCTACCAGCGGAGTTATGTCCTCAGCCCCAGAGGCAGCAGTGTTTAAAGCAACTGCTATAGTAAGTTTCCCTGGACCAAGACAGGAAGAAAACGACAACAAAACAAAACTCTGCTGTTTCTTAGTACAGCTAGAAAAATTTACAAGTATGTGTGCAAATGTATGTGTGTGCACCAGTGTGCAGAAGCCTACAGAAGTCAGAAAGACTGGAGTTCCAGACAGTTATGAGCTGCCATGTGTGTACTGAGAACTGAACCTTGGTCTTCTGCAAAAGCAGTAAAGGACTCTTAATCACTGAGCTGTCTCTTCAGCTCCCCTGGATACATTTCTAAAAAAGCTTAAAAATTTTAAATGTATGTATGTGTGTCAATGTACGTGCATGCGAGTACCATGGAAGCCAGAAGAGAGTGCTGGATCCCCTGGAGCTGGAATTAGAGAAAGTTGTGAGCTCCCCAATGTGAATGCTAGAAACTGAACTTGGGTCCTCTGAAAGAGCAGCAAGTACTCTTAACCACTGAGCCATCTCTCCAGCCCCTCTTGACACATATTTTAGTATCCATTTAAAATTATGTTGACAAAACTTAAAATGACCTTAGGTATGTTTTTGTTCTTTGGCAGTAATAGGGATAAATCCAGGTCCCCTGCGAAGCTATGAAAGCCCTAAGTTTACCACTAAATTACAACCCCTTAGTTATGTTTAAAAGAACTCACTAATCCAACTTAAGTAACAATTGTGTGAGGACCATCTTGAAAACCAAATAAAGAAGTTTAAAAAAAGACAAAGAACAAAACCAATAAAACAAGATCTGAAATGGGAAGCTGCTCCATAGCTTGTTATACAACAAAATTTACAGTTTTATTTCCAAAAGAGAACCCAGGAACAATAAGAACAAAAACATTTTTTTTGAGACTCTCAAATAGCTCAGGCTAGCCTCAAAATGTGCTATGTAGCTGTCTTGGCTAGTTTTATGTCAACTTGACACAAGCTAGAGTCATCTGAAAGGAAGTGTTCTGGTTAGGGGTTCTAATGTTATGAAACACCATGACCAAAAGACACTTGGGGGAGGCAAGGGTTTATCTGGCTTACACTTCCACATCACTGTCATCATCTAAAGATCATTTTCTCAACAGGTCCCTCCTGCTTTGCTTATGGTGCTCCATCATAGCAATATAGCCTTAACTAAGACAGTAGCCAAAGAAAGATGACCTTGAACTTTAAATTATTTACTTATTTATTATTATGTGTATGAGTGTTTTGCCTGTATGTATGTCTGTGTATTATATGTATACCTCACACCCTCCAAGGCTAGAAGAGGGCACTGGATCCCCTGGAACAGGAATTACAGACAGTTGTGCGCAGCCATGTGGTGCTGGGAATCGAACTCCGATCCTCTGGAAGAGCAGCCAATGCTCTTAAGAGCTAAACCATGTCTCCAGTGCCCCTTGTTCAATTCTTAAAAGCACACCCACCCACCCCACATCTCTCTTAAAGTCTCATGTAGCCCTAGTTGATTTTGAATTTGTTATGTAGCAGAGGCTAGTCTTGAGCCTTTATCCCTCTACCTCCACCTCCTAAGTGTGAGATTACTGGCTTGTGTCATGCCTGGGCAAAAGTCCATCTTTTGTCTAAAAATAACATGCATCACGTTTAGGGGACATTTCTATAAATGGTGAGATTTGATTATTAGAAAGACGACTCTCAGTGGAATAAAACTAAGTTTTTTTGTTACATATAGTTATGAATGTCTAAAACTATGAAACTCTGTTTTATACTAAATCAAAAACTGAACAGCAAAATTAGAACGTGACCACCGTAAGAGTGCAAACTCAGAACAAAGTACTGAAAAACAGAATGTAAAATGAGTAGGGCATCTAGATCAACCCACTAACATCTACTGAGTAGTGTGCTCAGAAATCGCGCACCTGTGAGTGTAGGTGCCCTCAGAGTCCAGAAGAGGCTGTTGGAGCCCCTGGAGCTGGAGTTACAGGTAGTTGTGAGATGCCTGGTGTGAATGCTGGAAACCGAGTCAGGTCATCTATAAGAACAGGAGGAATTCCTAACAACTGAGTTGATCTCTTTATGTCCCAGAACTTTTAACCTACCATGAGATCCAGAGTGCTGGGATTACAGGCATGTGTTACCATGCCTGACTTTTTTTTTAAACATGTATTATGGGGATTAAGCTCATGTGAAGGTGAGTTAATAGCTAATATCCAAGGGATATTTCCATTTATACACTGAACGCTTAGATAAGAAACTCTGAAAGTTAATGAGCAGATAGCCACCCACGCCCATCAAATGATTAACAAGTCCACAAGTTAACTCTCACCTTTCTGGTAACTCCAATGTGATCCCCCACCCTAACTCCAGTCCCTCCATCAGTCTATTTGATACTCTTTTCTTTACTTTGGCTTTTCAGGACAGGGCTTCTCTGTGTAGTCCTGGAACCTAAGACATCTGCCTACCTCTGCCTCCTGAGTGCTGGGATTTAAGGTATTTGCCACCATGCCCAGCCTATTTTATACTCTTGAAAGCAAGTAAAACTATTTGGGTAGGATAATCTCATGACTCTGCTGTCGGTCTTAGCTCCCTAGAATGTAAGTCCCTGAGGTCAGGAACTGTAACAGTTCTCGCTACACACATACACAGCAAGAAGTGGTCAACTACCATCATTATTACATATCCGAGTATCTTTCAATGACAAGAAACTTCTCAAAGTAAGTAAATGAACACTGATAAATCTTGATATCTACAAAGAAAGATGAACACCAAATTATGTCACCAAACAATCAAGTAGCCAAAACATTTTGTCACCTATTGATTATAAACATGATGATTGCAGGCCTATTACTTTAAAATTTAAGTTTTTGTTTATGTGCATTGTCTGTCTGTATGTGTTCCACACGTGTGTAGTGCCTGTGGAGGCCAGAAGAGGTCATCAGATCTGCTTGGAACTAGAGAGGCGCGTTACAGGTAGTTGTGAATGAAGGAAGTGGGCACACAGCACAGAACCTGGATCCTCTGCAAATGCAGCAGGAGCTGGTAACTACTGAGCCAGCTCTCTAGCCATACCTATTATTTTTTAAACTAGCATTTGAGCTTATCATAGGTTCAAATATGCATAACATGTTAATACCTAAAGTAAAAATCACAAACCAATTCTTTCACCAGGCAGTGGTGGCGCATGCCTTTAATCCCAGCACTCTGGGAGGCAGAGCCAGGCAGATCTCTGTGAGTTTGAGGCCAGCCTGGTCTACAGAGCAAGTTCCAGGACAGGCACCAAAACTACACAGAGAAACCCTGTCTCGAAAAAACAAACAAACAAACAAACCAACCAACCACATTCTTTCTTAATGTCAGGAAACCATTCCCGTGTGTATGAACTTAGAGCATTAAGGAGAGAAAGGACTTACCATTGGGAAACTGTGCAGAGGCAAACCTTGTCAACAAGATACCAGCTCCTTCAATCAAAGCTAGGAGAATGCCTCCCATCGCAGCTGACCCAACCATGGCTACCGGCCCATCTGAAGACATTAATAACAAAGATTACTTTAAAGGAAAGGGCTATCCATATAAGTTTTATGTTTCTCTCATTCTCAAACTCTTCCACTGTCCAAGACCCACAGTCAGCAAACAATGGCCGAGAGGTCAACTCCAGCCCACAGCCTGCTTTTTCAAACAAAGCTGTGATGGTTTGAACAAGATGGCCCCCTCAGGCTCATGTGTTTAAATACTCAGTCCCCAGGTAGTGGAACCCCTTGGAAAGGATTAGGTAGTGTGGTCTTGTCAGAGGTGTCTCACTGAGGGTGAGCTTTGAGATTTCAAAAGACTTGTGCCATCCTCTGCCTCCTGCTTGTGGATGGAGATATAAGCTCTTGGATGCTGCTCCAGCCACCTGCCACCATCAAGTATTCTAACCCTCTGAAACTGGGAGCCCCAAATAAACTTTCTTCTTTATTGCCTTGGTTATGGTGTCTTATCACAGCAATAGAAAAGTAATCAATATAGAAGCTATATTAGGCCGGGTGGCGGTGGCACACACCTTTAATCCCAGCACTCAGGAGGCAGAGCCAGGCAAATCTCTGTGAGTTTGAGGCCAACCTGTTCTAACAGAGCGAGATCCAGGACAGGCACCAAAGCTACACAGAGAAACCCTGTGCACTGGTGGGGTGGTTCACACCTTTGATTCCAGCCCTCAGAAGCAGAGGCAGGCTAGCCTACTAAGTTCCAGACAAGCCAACGTTAAACAGTAAGGCCCTGTCTCAAAACCACCAACCAACAAAAACAAAACAAGACAAAAAGCCAACCAAAACAATAAAAACCAAATCAAACAAAACAACCAACATGGTCACATAGTCCGTAAGTATAAAATATTTATTTCTGGCACAGCCAAATGGACCATTAGGTAAAGGTGCTTAATGCCAAGCCTAATGACCTGAGTTCAATACTGGGACCCACAAGACAAAGAACCAGTCCACAAGTTGTCCTCTGACTTCCACATGCAGCATGTGCAAACTCTCTCTCTCTCCCCCTCTCCCCCCCCCACACGCAATTAAATTAATGTAATAGAAGAAACTACTTTACTATTAATGCCTGACTTTTACAAGAAAAGGTTTAAAACTTCTAGCCTAAGCCCAGAGGCATTCTGGTTTGCACTCTGTCCTGAAGGTCCAGTGGTAGAGCGCTTGCCTAGTAAGCACAAGGCCCTGGGTTTGGTCCTCAGCCCGGGGGTGGGGGTGGGGGTGGGTAGATAGAGATTTTGGCATTCTACCAGTCACACAGCAATAAATGGCCAGTGTTCTTAACCACTGTACTGTCATACACCAGCAAAAACTTATGCCCTCCAAGGGCCACACACCTGTAATCCCCGAACTTGAGGAGCATGGCAAAAAAGAGAAGGTATTCAAGGTCATTCTGAGCTGTGGAGGAAGTTCAAGGCCATTCTGGATTACATGAGGCCCTGTCACCAGACAAACAAGCAGTGGGCTGCTGAGAGGGGATCAGTAGGTAGAGGCACTGAATTCAGTGGTAGCCACTTGGAAGCCAAGTGGTAGGAGAAGCAGCTCCTGCCATTGTCCTTTGTCCTCACTGGGCACATGTGCCCACCCACATACAAATAAATAATGTACTACTAATCAATTTGAACAACCCCATCCTTTACTCCTTTACCCTTACTTTCAGATCACCATGAATAACCCCGCCTGCCCCCCTCTGCCTCCCGAGTGCCGGGACTAAAGACAGGTCTACTAACTGAAGGCAGACGAGGCGGCTCTAACCTGACTCCCAGGAATGTGTCAGTGATGGTTTACTTAGTGGCCTGAGGCGACAGTCAGTGCAGGCCTGCCCACCATGTCCAACCCCAGCGTTGCCGAGACAAACGGCAAGCAGCGCTCACTCACTTCTCGCTGCCAGGATGGCTCCTGTCAAGGCACCGCTAGTGATGGAGTTCCAGGGATCTTCTTTGCCCCTTATCTGAACCATGCTGCAGTCGATCATGGAAAACAGCCCTCCCCAAACTGCAAAGCTACCTGTTTTATAAAACAAAACAAAGAGCAACGCGCTTAATTTTCTTTTTTTGTCTTACTCTTATATTATTATTAATATCAGAGTCAAGTAAGTGTGCTTTGAAGCTGGCCCTGGCTATCCAATGAGCACATCTAGGAGAGAAGAGAAAGCATTTGCCTCTTAGAGTCGACACCCACGCTTAGTGTGCCTCTCTTTCTACCAACTTGTGCTTCCAGCTAATATTAAAGTCTTGGGGCTGGAGACAGGACTGACTCAGTGGTGGAAAGCGCTTGCCGCTCCTGCACAAGACTTGGGTTCAGGTCCCATCACCCATGACAGGTAGCTCACAATCACCGGAACCCCAGCTCCAGGGATCTGATACCCTCTTCTGGCCTCCATGGGACCTACATACATGTGGTAGACCCACAGAAACGCACAAATATAACATAAACAAAAATAAATCTTAAGAAAAACTGTAATAAGATCTCCAACTCTTCTGAAAGGAGGTGGGGACAAGGAGAGAAAAAACAAAATCCAGGGGCTGGATTAGGTTAGCGGTGGAGCTCTTGCCCAGCAAGTACAGAGGCCTGGCTTCAATCCCCAGCACCATAAAACAAGCTAGAATGAACAGATAAGCCTAGCCTAAATGAAGCTGCAAATGTCTAAAAACTTGTAAATCACTCTTTTAGAATAGCACACCTTTGTTTACACAACAATACTCCAAACCAAAGGGTCCTGTTTCCTTCTGTTCATAATTTAGTTTTTCATCTTTTCTTTCTTCATCAAGTGTCACGGAGCACGTGCTCTGACAATCACCAACAGGAACACAGAGAAAGCACGCTATTCTGGACCGTATCACAGCACATGCTGAAGAGGCAAATGAACAACCTAGCTGGAGCCAGGGAATGCCAAGGAGTCAAGACACAGGAGGCCTAATCACGTTTTATTTACCCTCTAAATCAGTGGTTCTCAACTGGTGGTCAAGACCCCTTTGGTGGTTATGTATCAGATATTTACATTACGATTCATAACAGCAGCAAAATGACAGTTCTGAAGTAGCAAGGAAAATAGTTTTACGGCTGGAGGTCAGCACACCATGGGGAACTGTATTAAAGGGTTGAAGCATGAGGAAGGTTGAGAACCACTGCTCTAAAATCTCAGTGTGGTGGGAAACAGGATGCTACAAGAACAACAAACTGGGCTTCAACAAATGTCTGCACCACATCACTCCGTGGGCTTTCTCCAGTTCTCACATGTTCAGGACCAGCTGAGCAGAGAAGTCCCTCATTTCTGGTCCAGCTGGAGAGATGGCTTAGGGGTTGAGAGCACTGGCTGCGTTTCCAGGACTCAGGGTCCATTTCCAGAACTCACATGGCAGCTCACACCCATTTATATCTAGTTCTAGGGGATCTAGACCTGCTTCCGGCCTCTGTGGGCACCAGGCACACAGCTGGTGTATGTACACATGCCAGCAAACCACAACATTAAAAACCCCAAAACCCCAAAACTTATCATTCAGGGTCAGAGTGCTTGCTGAGACATTTGTTTCTCAGAAACAGGGTCAGTGAGATGGCTCAGGGGCTAAGAATACCAAGCATGATGACCTGGGTACCCACATGGTGGAAAGAGAACAGAATTCTTACAAGCTGCTCTCTGAACTACATACACACACACACCCCTACCCCCACCCCAAACAAGTAAAATGCCTGGTGCCAGAGGCCAGAGGCCAGAAGCAGGCCTAGATTCCTTAGAGCTGGAAATAGAGATGGTGTCCAGATACCATGTGGATGCGGGAATTGAACTCGAGTCCTCTGAAAGAATAGCCAATGCTCTTAATCCCTAAGCCATCTCTCTAGCCCAAGTGTTGAGTCTTTACCATGACTTATGAAAAATAGTCAGCTCTCGATCCGATGTTATATCTTTGTATGTGAACATAATTTCCACACTTTTTTTGGTCATCTCCTTTCTTCCAGCTGCTGAGTAACGAAGTTTTATAAGTGCTGTGTTTTTATAATCTTCTGATATTTTGCACTGGTTTCTGCACAATTCTTTTTTTTTTCCCGGAGCTGACAACTGAACCCAAGGCCTTGTACTTGCTAGGCAAGCACTCTACCACTGAGCTAAGTCCCCACCCCTTCTATACAATTCTTAATGTCAACCTTGGAGAAGCCAGTTTAACTGGTCTCTCTGATCCTTTACATCACATTTCTCTTCAGCATTATGCTATCCTAGAAACTATCATTTCTGCCTCTCCAAGTCTGAGCTTTGAACACAGTCCTTCTGGAAAAGGGGTTTATGCTGGCTAGTTTTATGTCAGCTTGACACAAGCTAGTAATCTGAAAGGAGGAAATCTCAACTGACAAAAAGGCCTCCGGAAGACTCAGATGTAATGTGTTTTCTTAATTAGTGATTGATGGGGGAGAGCCCAGCCCACTATGGGTGGTCCCGGGTTCTACAAGAAAGCAGGCTGAGAAAGCTACGGGAAGCAAGCCAGTAAGCAGCACCCCTCCATGGCCTTGGCACCAGCTCCTGCCTCCAGGTTCCTGGCCTGTTTGAGTTCCTGTCCTGACTTCCTTTGATGATGAATAGTGATATGGAAGTGTAAGCCAAATAAACTTGCTTTCTGGTCATGGTGTTCTGCTGCAGCAACAGAAATCCTAACAGCTGGGCAGTGGTGGCACACACCTTTAATCCCAGCACTCAGGGGCCAGAGGCAGGTGGATCTCTGTGAGTTCGAGACCAGCCTGATCTACAGAGCTAGTTCCAGGACAGCCAGGGCTACACAGAGAAACCCTGTCTCAAAAAAGAAAAAGAAAAAGAAAAAAAAAAAAAAAAAAAAAAAAAAAAGAAAAGAAAAAAAAAAAAGAAACCCTAAGACAAGTTAAAACAAAACAAACATTGAATACCTGAATGACAGAAACAAGATTTTTAAAACATAATAATCCAACTTAACTTTCCAAACAAAGCATCAATCAAAAAGAACTTACAGGGATACCAGACAAGCAGAGTAGATGAAAATCACTAATATAAAAAGAAAAAAGATAAAGAATTGGCTGGCTGAACTCCTGTAACGTTAGCACACAGGACGCTGGGGCAGGAAGATCGTGAGTTTGAGTTCTGTATGGGGAGAACGAAGAGAGGGAAAGAAGCAGGGAGGGCAGATGGGCAGGCAGACAGACAGACAGTACAGCCAGCCGCACATTCAGGTAAGCAGGAAGTCTGTAGAGATGGGAACAGTCTCCTTACCTCCCAACTGTGGAGCCCTGGTTTTAATAGCTGCCACACTCCCTCGGAGTCTGTGGTTTACTCCCTGTAACAAAAACAAAAGGCAGAGACGGCTCAGTGGTTGGGAGCACTTGCTGCTCTTCCAGAGGACCCAGGTTTGATTCCCAGCATCTACATGGTAATTCACAACAGCCTGTAATTCCAGTCCCAGAAGATCCCAGGCCTTCTTCTGGCCTCTGTGGGCACCAGGCATGCACATGGTATGGAGACATACATGCAGGCAAAACATCCACATACATACAACAAATAGGGCTGGAGAGATGGCTCAGTGGTTAAAAGCACTGACTGCTCCTCCAGAGGACCCAGGTTCAATTCCCAGCATCCACATGGCAGCCCACGACTGTCTGTAACTCCAGTTCCAGAGGATCTGATCCACGGGCACCAGGCACCAAGCAGTACATAGACATACATGCAGACAAAACACCCATATACACAAAAAATAATAATAAAATAAAAATATATGTAATAGATTATAAGTGTAATATATTTCTAACCCACTGATGGGACCATCAATATTGTCAACCAGCCCTGGCTTCCACTGAAGATAAAATAAACCAATCACCCACTCACCACTGGAGAATTTCGAAAACCTTTGAAGGCTTGAAAGATACCGCCACCTATGGTACCCATGGTAAAGGCACCACCACAGTCGTCCACAATTCGCCAGGGGCTAAAAACAGGGGGGAGGGGGAGAAAGATGACCTTATTTCTCATAAACCATACATACCAGAAAACTTTCTTTGCTTAATAAATGAAGGGATGCAACAGATTCCAGTGTGGGGGTCTACTACAGCCAATAAACTTTTAGACTGTAAAATAGGGGCAAAGATACTAAACATATCCATAGCTGTCCAGTCTCAAGTCCTCGAAGGCAGGATTTATCATCACATCTTTTTTAAAAGAATGGTAGTATGGTGTGGTCTAGGCCTTGCTAAATTGTCTGGCTTCAAGGTGATGCTTCATCCTCCCGAGTGTTGGTATTACAGGTCCGTAACATCATACTCAGGGTTTTATTCATTCACAATAATTTGTCAGAAGTCTGTTCCAAACTAGGCACTCTAAGTTTATAGAAATTAGGGTACTCGGCCGGGCAGTGGTGGCGCACGCCTTTAATCCCAGCACTCGGGAGGCAGAGCCAGGTGGATCTCTGTGAGTTCGAGGCCAGCCTGGTCTACAGAGTGAGTTCCAGGAAAGGCACAAAGCTACACAGAGAAACCCTGTCTCAAAAAAAACAAAAAACAAAAACAAAAACAAAAAAGAAATTAGGGGTATTGGCATTAAGTTGTTTGTTTGTTTGTTTGTTTGTTTGTTTTCCCAGAGACAGGGTTTCTCTGTGTAGCCCTGGCTGTCCTGGATCTCACTGTGTAGACCAGGCTGGCTTCGAACTCACAGAGACCCACCTGCCTTTGTCTCCTGAGTGCTGGGATTAAAGGCGTTCGGCACCATGGTCCAGCATAAGTTTTAAAGCAGGAACCCAATGAAGATTCAGTAGCTGCAGACACATTTTTAAGTCTGAAGTCTTTTCAGGATAACTAAGTTCAAGACAGCATTTTAAACTTTAGTTTGCATCCGATCCATTTAACACACTAGAATAATGTCTCATAATTAGAAGTTAAATTTGTAAACCCAACATCCAAATGTGGCACCCTAACTTATGCAACACTGAAATCTGAGTAATTTGATCAGGAGATCAGAACGACTACTCTAGGGACCTGGCTAATCAAAGTCTGTCTAGAACCCAGGACCTGACATACAACATCTCCAGCCTTATTAAGTCAACTGTATTACTGTAAAGATTTATGTAAGTTTCTCTTTTGTGTGTCACACAAAGCCTACACACACACACACACACACACACACACACACACACACACACACACACACACGGCACAGGATAAATTCTGTTTCAGCCGACTCTCAGTGCAGTTATCACTCTCCCACCACCATCTCTTCCAAATAAAAAGCTGGTAGTTCACTGCTGCCACACATCGTCCACCATGTTTCCAATCTAAACGAATTCTGTGGAACAAACACTAAGACTACTGTCTCTATAGTGTTCATATGCTATCTGGGCAGGCACAGAGAGGCTTACTCAGGCTAATAAACAATTTCACAACGAAATCTAAAGTTAGCAAAGTAGCAGGAATTTCTCAGTCTATCAGAC
>CABHPQ010103466.1:1612-13707 GCA_902168405.1 Peromyscus aztecus
GGTTACCAAGAGTCAGCAAATGGCAGTGTCTGTGTTTTCACTGGTGCAGTGCTCACATCGCAGGGCCACAGGAAGTGGCAAGGAATGCTTTCCAAGTAGGAAAAATGAATGAATGAAGTTAGGCTTCACTCGTTTCTCTCTCCTTCCTACCTTCATATCTGTGTCTGTTTTCTCAGTCTGTCCTTTCCACTTGCGGGTGTCACAGTGCTTGGGCTGACTCTGACTGGTTTTTATCCTTTTCCACATTGTGTGATCTTAACAAAGCCGCACAGTTGGTCCTGAGTCCTTCCCTATCCCCTCATCCTTACACTAATTATTAAGTGGCAATTGATGTTCTCTCAGTATTGGTGATGCATTCCATTTCTTGTAGATTTGTGTCTATTTCACTACACGTTTTCTCAGCTTGAGCTAGCCCTCCTACCAGTCATTTTCAATTGTCTTGTTTGTAGCATTTTTTAAAAATTATTACTGTAAGCAACACTACTGAAAATGTCTTTGAGTCATTCCCCCCACCTACCTCCTCCCACCCCTTTGGGGATATTTCCTTGAAGTCTCTTTTTCAAGTTAACCTTGCCAGATTACCAGATCAAAGGCGGTATTATCACTTCCTGTTATTATCACTAGGGTACCTCCAGAAAAAAATGTAATCCCTTAAAAGTACCCCTAGCAACTATACTCATGCTTGTTTCTCATGAGTTTCCCCTGTAGCCAGGCTGAGCGTCTCATGAGAGCATCCCCGAGAGATGATGGAATTATTTGAGGTCCCGGAAATTCCCTGGGACTCCCCAGATTCTACCCAGCAGTGAGTGGCTGGTGCCAGAAACATGTGCCTCAGTACAAATGCTGAACTGAGGAGCAGGTGGGGGGAGAGCGCTTCTAAGAGAGCAAGATAAGGTGCAGTTCTCGATATCAAACGTCGCACAGGAGCGCGGGTGCCTCTGAGAGGGGAAATGCGTTCTGCAGACCCACTGGAGCAGCTGTCTTTCCAAAGTGTGGAGGGAAGAGACTATCCCAGGCAAATGACATGGAGAAAGGGACACCAGCTCTGGGACCAGGCAGGCAAGTGGACTCTCCTCCCAGTTACCAACACCTACACAAACATGGTCTCTTTTCATAATTGAGCTAAGCCTTCATTCCCATCTATTGCTTAGAAGCTAGCGGTTGTGTGGATGTTCAAGAGAATGTACATGCTGCTGAGTAGCACGCCCTGTGCCTGACACGCAGCAGGAGCCAGAGCTCTCCACACTGTGTGGGTTCTGGAGATCAAACTCAGGGCAGGAGGCATCCCTGCCCACTGAGCCATCTCACCAACCCATCTAGTTTCCTTTTGAATGGAGTTCCCTTTGGAACTCGAGTGTCCTTTATGAGACATCTCCTCACCTCAGTGGCCAAAGCAGATGGAATCCAGTGATGAGATGGAATGTAGGTAATGGCCCTCTCACTGGCTGCCCTCAGGGGCTGCAACTGAAGGAGACCGCACTGTCAGAGGAGTGAGCCAGACTCTGGCTTCTGCACACATGTGCTCACACAGCCATGGAATGCCACTAATATCGGTGGTGTTCCTGGTCTATTAGGACAGGGTTGGTTCCTTAAAAACAGTATTGGAAAATTCCCAACTTCTTCCTAAAAGCAGTGTCAGGGGCAGCACTGAATGCCTGTAGCCAACTCTGCCATTCCCGAGACATCTTTGTAGAGGACTAAATGCAGGATATTGATGCTGTGAGCGTGAAAAAATCCCCCAGACAGAAAGAACATGGAAGGGAGGATTTTGTGTTTTCACTGAAATGAAACTACTCAGAGAAGACAGTGGCGCTCTCACTCCTCAGTCAGTGGCTGCAAGCCCCCTGCCTGCTGGTCCCCAGGATTGCCTCCCAGACTACTACCTGGATATTTAAGGAATTTATTTGGGGGTGGAGGGGCTGCTGAGCAGAGTGCTTGGCTTCCTGGGGAATAAAATGAGTAAAAGTCAAAGGGTTCATTCAGGCTTTCCTATCTTTTTCCTGAGGCCTCCAGTGCTAGGACACAGCCTCATTTTTCCTTTCCCTAGGGGAGTTAGCCACCCTCTGAAATGTCCCTAGGAAGTTAGAGGGGGGCATCTGCACCCCACAGCCACCTCTTCCGGATCAAAGTGGAAGAGAGCTGAGCTGAGACATGGGCTTAAAGGAACCCTAAATGTAATGTAGTCATCAGCGAGAGGAAAGGCCACCTGGGAAAGGTGTCCATGCCTGGGAGAACACGGAGAACTAGACTTACAGATTAAAAGGATTTAGAGAACAGAAAGGAATTAACTGCTGAGATGCATGGGAAGAGGAGCAGTGGAGGTGAGGTACACAGCTGGTATTAACAACTGAAATATGAAGACAGTACTAGGCCTAGGTAGCATCATTGAATGTTTATTACACGGTGGCACCTTCCAGGCACTTTTCCTCCGGCAGTGTGCCAAGTATATCTCTATTACATTTCTCTATATAATAATATATATAATATATAATAATATAGCTATATAATTATATAATATCTATATATATAAGCATATCTCTGAGTTACATCTCTAGCACTCCTGTCCTTTTTTGTTTTGTTTTTAAATTTTTTTATTAAATTTATTCATTTTATTTATGTGTTTTTCCTGCATGCATGTATGTACATCACATGCATGCTTGGTGCCTTGGTCAGTATAGGGCATCAGATTCCCTGGAACTGAAGTTACAGGTAGTTGTGGACTATTTGGGTCTTCTGTGAAGAGGATAAGTACTCTTAAAAACTGCTGAGCCATCTCTCTACATGCCCCCCTTTTTAAAGACGGGGCCTCACTCAATCCTGGTTGGCCTGGGACTCCATATGTAGACCAGGCTGACCTTGAGTCCCCAGAGATCTGCCACTGTCTGCACCTCTAGTGCTAGGATTAAAAGCATGTGTCTCTACACCGACGCACCCCTGTTCTTTAAATGAAAATTAACTTAATCCTATAGAAAAAAAATAAAGGGCTCAGGTCCTAAAGACATGTCCAGATCCACTGTACATTGCCTGGCTTTGTGACTTCATGTCTAGTTATTTTTCTGTTATGATAAGACCCAAGGCAACTTAAGAAGAAAATGTTTAATTTAGGTCTGTAGTTTCAGTGGGTTAGAGTCCATAGTGGCAGAGCAAGAGCAGCTGAGAGCTCACATCCTGATCTGTAAGGAAGAGGGAGGGAGGGAGGGAGGGAGGGAGGGAGGGAGGGAGACTGGGAATGGGGTGAGTCTTTTAAAATCTTGAATCCCACCCCCAGTGACACATCTCCTTCAACAAGGCCATGCCTCCTAATCCTTCCCAAACAGCCCCACCAACTGAGGACCCAGTATTCAAATACATGAGACTGGGGGGGGGGCATTCTCATTCATACCACCACACCTCGAGCCATTCACTGTATTTCTGAGCCTCAGTTTCCTCAACTATAGAATGGAAATACTGATAGGTCATTTAAGGACTTGTAAACCTAAGTGCTATGAAGTCAATCAGGTATGTAGTAGAGTTCTGAGCACACAGAAAATACTTAATATAAAATTGGTAATAAATATAATAAATAGAGTATATTAATAAATAAGTGGCCAAAGGACAGAAGTGCTAGACCTAAAGTTGGTCCAAGATCATTGTTAAGATTTTATTAATGTGTTGAGCATTTAAATTGTGTGGGTGGTCTTGTAGGGAAATTCTGATTTCTTGTGGGTAGGGAACAGTAAGTACTTAGATCATAATGGCTTATGGTCTGGAAATAAGTATGTAGCAGGAGATGTAAATTGATGCAAGCTTTCGCATTGGGAATGTTATGTTACCTCAAGAGAAAGTCCTAAATCACTTAAGTGTTAGATTTTAGAATGCCAGACAGGAAGAGAGTAGCTAAATATTCTGCAATATGTTAATGACTGAATATGGCAAGCACATGGGAATTAGATATGCATATATACATAAAACAATGTTAGTTGAAGAACAGTGGAAAATATCAGTTGATTACAGTTTTGTTAATACAGCTGTGTACGTCGCAAAGACAGAAATTTTGAGGGGAAGGATCCTTCTCTCTAACATTGCTTAAGTCTGTTAGTTATTTGCATAGTGAATGAAGAATATAATGTCCTGTCAACCCTTTCCAAGCAGGGCAAGTGGAACTAGAATCAGGATAGGGGCCTACCTAAGGCAGGCACTTGACCAAAACACATTGGAAGCTTTGCCCCCAGAAGACTACCTATGCATCAATGTATTCTTTGATCACCATCCCCACCAAAGACACAGCTATGCAAGGCTTCAACAGGCAGGTCCTCACCTGCTAGAGACCCACAGATGGTGCCCATGAGGGTCTTCCTGTTCAGTGTGAGAAAAGTGTGATTGCAGATCACCAACACAGTGAAGCCCTGGCCTCTGGTCCTGCCGTTTTGAACGTTTGTGTACCCTTTCTCACCTGCCCCAGTAGGGGTCAGACTTGTTCCTACAGCTCAGAGGACTGGAATGCTGACTTCTCATGGGCTACTGATCCTAAGAGTGAAATTTTTTCTTTTACCTACTTACTTCAGTATAAAATTACGTGTTAAACAAATCACAAAACTTGATCATCAGGTTTTGACGAATATCTCTTATATGCAACTTGTTCTTTCCAGTGGGTATTTGAGAAGGGTGGAGGTGCTTGCCTCGCAGGTACAAAGCCCTAGGTTTAATCCTGAGCACCCTGTAAACTAGGTGTTGTGGCTCAGGCCTGTAATTTCAGCACTTGGGAGGTTGAGGTGGAAGATCAGAGGTCAAGGTCACCACAGCCACAAGTACCTCATGAATCAAGGCCAGCCATGAGACACTGTCTCAACTAGACAGAAAGGGGGAGGGGTGGTGGTGGCTTATGGAGGAAAAACAAAAAACCATAAAACCAAGAAAAATCATTGATTTAATGTTTATACCAGTGAACAGTATAATACATGGGCCAAGGCCATGACCACAATTTCTCCATGAAGGTGATTTCAGAGTCGCCAGTGTTCCCCTGCCCCCCATTCTTGTACATTAATGACAATTTCTGGTTCATCTCTGCTTACTTCTATCAGTTTTTAAACTTCAAGTTTTAATTTTTTTTTAGGTTGTACAAAGTGTAGCAGGTATCATACAGTATTTTTCATACATTGTGTGTTTATTTTTTATTTATATTTTGTTTTGTTTTTTTTTTTGAGACAAAGTTTCTTTGTATAGCTCTGTCTGTTCTGGAACTCTCTCTGTAGATCAGGCTGGCCTCAAACTCAGAGATCCACCTGCCTCTGCCTCCCGAGTGCTGGGGTCAAAGGTGTGTGTCTCCATCGCTGGCTGAATGTGTATCGTTATGCGTTGTTCCCAATTCATTCCCTTACCCATCACTCCAAGAGTTTTTAACCATTAATTTAGGAAAATAAGATTTTTGTTACTTGGGCATCAAAGGCTAGAAAGTGATGTTTCTGTAGACCCCGATCCCCACCAGCTTTGGACAGGCCAGTGAGTGGAGGCGAAAGAAAAACAGGAAAGAGCTGTGATAGAAATAAAATCTTATTTTAGAATCAAAATCCTGTGTGGGGGAGGGGAGGGGAAAAGAAGAAAGAAATTGCTCAGAAAAGTGTCTCTGAAGGACACAAAACACTAAGGACTTGAAGAGGGCTCGGTTCTGGTCCCATCGTGGCCACAAACCAGGTCCTCCCTGTGAGCCTCACAGAGATCAGACTAGTCTACTCGTTTTGCTCACTTCTAACCTTTAGTGACGTCATGTCCTCCAGTCTTGTTCACAGTACACCCCATTTCCTTCCTGAGTGGTAGTTGGGCCCATGGCCAAGGCCCTATTCCTCAAGCAGTTGTTGGTCCTGACCTTGGCCATCACCTGGCCTCTCTGAGTCTCCTATAGCCACTCAGCTGTGGGGAGGGCAGACATGCCTAGCTGCTTCCTGCCTGCCCAAAGGGGTTTTAAAGGTCAGGACAAGTTTATACAGAGTGAGTTCTCCCAAGGACAAGCCTATTCACACGAGTATTTCAATGCTCCATCTGTAATTATTGCTGTAACATCTAGGAATCATGAAAGATGAGGAGAAGGCCTTAGTGTGCATTGTATTCAAAATCAAGTAGTGGAAAGAGGCCTGAGAACCATCCAGGGACCCACTTCACGTATAGATGAAGACATGGACACCAAGAGCAAGCATAGCGGTGAACGCACCTGAACCCACCATTGGGACCCAGGGCGTGCTGGCTCCCAGCCCTCTGTTCTCTACAGCATTAAAACAGATCGTGGTCTTCAAAACCTTCAGTGGATGGCTTCTGGGAATGATGCATGTATGCAGGGTTTCCTCTGAGCCAGGAAAGGACAATGATCCCACAGAGTTATTCTATAGAGATAGAATGTGAACGCTGTTCAGATGAAAATGCCCAACAATCAGATGATCTTCAGAAACTGTAGCCCCTAATTCCAATAGTCAACTTTGAGAGACCCTGACAGCCCATTAGTGTGAGAGGTGGTAGAGGAACTCCAAACTGCTCTCAAAGGACACTCTGGCTTTCTTCTGTCCAGTCAGCTTCTATCGCAGCAGCCAGAAATGCTTCACCCAGAAGAAAACCTGAGACAGGCCTTGGCTGGAGGGAGGATGTATCCACAGATTTCCGTTCTTCCCACCTTTATTACCACTGTCAGTGCAGACTAATAGATTCGTGATCTCCAGTTCTTCCCACGGGGACTTTTATTGCCAAGTCATTTATTTCTTCAGCAAACATTAATCAACTAATTACTTGAAGGCACAGGAGAGCCAGAGGGGACTTAGGATTTCAGGAACATCTTGTAAGAGTTTGAGATTTCTTTCCCAGAACTGTGTACAAAGCTTTCGGGCACGTGGAAATGTACTTTTCTAGAGTCCGTTAACTTTTATCAAACCTGTTGCTTTAAAACAACCACTATGTGGATGGTCCCAGATCCTGGTATCATCAGTTCTGCTCAGGGGCTGCCTGAGCCCTGTTGGTCCAAGAAGATGGAAGCTGACAGAGTGTGACAAGTGAGGTATCTGCCCAGACCTCTAGAACTTTCTGTAGATCCACAGGAAGCTGTGCCTGTCCTCCCAAATCCGGGCACTGCTTCTGCGGGTTCGGCTTCAGGCATCTACATCCTATATGTTGTGTTCTTGAACTTCTGTGAGCTTAAAGAGGCCACCAGGATGTGTCAGCAGACTGTCCCTACAGGTCCAGGAAAGGGCAGATCCTGAGTCACTCCCGGCCTTCCAAGGCTCTCAATGATCCGTGCCTCCCTTCACCATCACCACTGACTTTCATGTTGCTCCTATGCTGGAGAATTCGTTCTAACACTTCTGCCCTGTCCACACTCTGGGAGATCTGAGTCGCTGTCTGGGGACCACACTGGTTTTGTGGTTGATCCACTGTGTCAGGTAACACCTGCTACTCCCATGGAAGTGGTTTGGCAAAAGGATAGAAATACCTCCCGTGAGAACCCCAGGGTTAGCATTTGATACAGAAGTCCTGATTGTAGTCATTGTTAGTTGGCATTGAAGCCAACATCAGAACAAATGTCAGAGGCTGCAGAGCTGCTGACCCTGCCAGGAGAGGTCACCAGTGTGTGTGGACGTGGGACCCACTGGCCACAGATGCTGTGCTGAATTCTGTTCTTTTTCCCCCCGTAGAGAGAAGACACAGTTCAATGTGCAGGCCTTCTCCCTCTCCAGCATCTCCAGCCTCCAATTCCCGGACATCACTAGCACAGGCAAAGACGAAAGCCTGTTTCAGCGGCCATAACGCTGTCAGCAGCACCTCAAAGCCATTTAAAACGCCCAAAGACAATCTACTTACCTCCAGCAGCAAACAGCACACAATCTTCTCTGCAAAGGGGCCAAGGGATAAACCATGGTGAGTTCGGGTGCTGGGTGCTGAGGCGGTCTGCCTTCACACTCTGGCTTTGACCCTGGGGGTCATGTTCAGAAATGTGGGGACTAAGGAAGGAACCCAGAATGATGGCATGAGGAAGCTAACTACTAGACTCTAGTAACGGAGGGAGCATGGGACCTTAAAAGTGTTGTATGCCTGGACAGAAGAATGTTGGTATACTTGAGAACTGAGCTGTATTGTGTCTAAGGGAAAGGAAACAGGGAGAGATTGCCCTGTTATATGGTTGCCTCTCAATTTTCCGCCCCAGTGAAGAGAAACATTGGTGTGAACACCCAATGCACAGACTGTGATGGAGGAAGAAGAGGGGGGCTGTGATGGTGCCCCAGCCCTGGAAGCAGTCTCCCTCCCCCCCAGGGCCTCTCCTCCCGGTCCCTGGAGGACATTGAGACTCTTAGAACTAACCGAAGGGAGTAGTTGGGGAAAGGAAACGTGAAGGGAAAGTCACCCTTCTGATGGAAAGTCTACCATCAGCCACCAAAGGTTCCTATGGACCAGACAAATTGGAAACCACACTGGAAATATGAAGGATGAACACAGAGCACTTGGGGCTGGCTTGTCAGAGCACCTTCCGCTTTATCTTCCAGGCCTCCTGAAGACAGAGAAGGGACAAGTGTGGAGTGTGTCTAATTTATATATTTAAAGAGAAACGGTGTTCGTTAATTAATGGTAGTTAATTGCACTTAACGTCCTACCCAGCAAAGCTGTGGAATACAGTCATCCGTCAGTGGGTGGTTGCTGTGCGCAGGAAATTATGATGGCTGATAAAGAGCTAATTATGCCAGATCAATGAAAGAGCCTCAGGTGATGGGGGAGGATGGAAGAGGGGTGTGGCTGCACACAGCCCTGCCTCATGCACTAGCTGTGTTCTCTTGTGAACTGCTGGGGTGTCGATCTGTCCTGTGTGAGGATACAGTTGCTTAGGAGAGACCTGATCTGAGAGTGACAGTTGGTGACCTCTGATCAGCTTGTGGCAGTGTCCACCTTCCAGACCCTCCTGTCAATGCCCCCAGAGAACAGAGGGCTTGCCTGCTGAGGAATTACTGCCTATGAACAGGTGTGTCTGCTGAGTGACCTTGAGCAAGTCCTTTGATCTTGCTGTGCCTCAGTTTCCTGTGCTGTAGAATGAGTCTAGTCACACAATTGCTCTGCCCCATGGGGTGCTGTGAGGATTCAGTGAGCTTCTTTGTATACAGCAACAAGCACAATACCTGGGTCAGAGTACAAACACAATACATGTTTAAGGATAATTAGCATTATGTTACCATTTGTGCCAAAACCCTATAACCTGAGATTAGATTAAGATTGATTCATCTAGCTGGAAAATCAGAGAAATGGCTCTTCAGAGATAGACGTTGTGTGTATGTGTATAATCTCAGCATTTAAGGGGCCAAGGCTAGCGGACTGTTGGAGGGTGTTCAGGGACTATCCTAGACTATGTAGTGAGACCCTGTGTAAAAAATAAAAAGACACAGATTCAGGGGAAACATGAAAATGGCAAAATAATTTATTCAGGCAGAGGGTTGCTGCTTGGGTGTAAAACATTTACATAGCATGAGTGGGGTCCCCAGCACTACAGAAACAAAGAAGAAAAGTTTCTGAGTCTGGGAGTCACCTACCGACAAGTCAAGAAGGCAAGGATCCTCTGAGTGAGATCTGAGTGCACCCTTGGAAGGGGCAGCTGAGGGGTCCCAACAGGCCACTGTCAGGGAGGCTGCTGAGTTAGATCAATTTTCCCCTGCAGCACAGTCGACCCTCTCAACACACCAAGACTTGCCTTCCGCTGGGGCAGAAAGTGCTGTGAAGGAATGTGAAGCAGGTGGCCAAATGTGTTAGTCACGGGAGCAGGAGGGACAGCGGGAGTGTGTGCTGCAGTTAGTAGACTGTCCTATCGGCAGGAGCTGTGTGGTTCAACAATGGCCATCCTACACACTGCAGATCCCGCAGCTTCCTCGTCTGTGAGGCTGGAGGCCTCAGCAGTCCCCGTCTTGCACTGGAGGCCTGGAGAGTTCATGGGGAGCCGCTGGTCTCCTCCACGTTGGAGGGCAGAAGAAACTGGGCCCCGGTGTTGACGAACAGCAACAGTGGCAGCAGCGAAGTACACGCACTCTCCAGCAGGGGGCGAAGGTGGGCAGGTGGAAAGCAACAGTTGTGGAAGGAACTCAGCACTGACCTCAGCAAGAAAAGGGATTCAGAACACAGGCTCTGCCACTGGCTTTCTGTGTGTCCTTCAGGACACACTTAGCATCTCTGTGTCCCATTCTAAGCCTGAATTCTAAATCACAACACTCCCAAGTTCCCCATTGCCTGCTAAATATGCAGTTTTCTCACTGAGGCAGCTCCCAGGCCCCTGAGCAGGTGTATTAAATTCACGTTGGGACTGGGGAGATGGCTCAGCAGGTAAAAGCACTGGGTGCTTTCCAGAGGACCCAAGTTTGATTCCCAGCACCCATGTATCAGCTAACAACTGTCTGTAACTTCAGTTCTGCAGATCTGATGCCCTCTGCTGGCTTCTGAGGGTGCCAGGCCCACACGTACACAAACATACATGCAGGCAAAACACCCACCCACATACAATAAAATTAAAAACAAACTTAAAAACACATGTTGGCTTTCAAAACTTTCTACTTACATAGCAAACTGAAGATTGCATTATCCCATGATAAGCTGAGGAACGGCTGAAGAGTGACCTCACCTGGTAGCCCACCCCTTTGAGTCCTCAGCCTGGGTTGGTGCCCTTCTCATGTTCTATTCATATTTACCTTTGGATTCCCAAGGCTGCAGCACACAGTTGTACAGTTGTGCACTGCACCCCCGTGACTGAGGGATGAAGGCTGTCGGTCTACTGGGGACCTGGACTGCAGACATTGTTTCTAACTTGCACAAAGCTCTATATGTAACATTCGTGGGCCTTGTGCACCCCCGGTGCTTGTTATAGTGGGCACCTAATTATTATTGAATATTAAATATTGAGCGAAGACAGAGGCATGATCTAGAGCAGGGAGACCTGGTGTAATGGGTAGTAATGAGTCATCAGGATTGGAAGAGGGAATTTGGGGCCAGCTTACAGAGGGTTTTTATGTTGGTGGTAGGGCTCACTCTTAATTTAGTGGGCAATGAGGAAGTTGAGAAATTCTGAGAGGGGTGTGGTTTAGAATTACAAACTAGCCTTGAAAATGAGATCATACCTGCTAATTGACTAGCTCAAAGTCACACACAAAGTCTGTGCAGAGCCTGGCTTTGAACTTACTTTTCTTGCCTCTAGTTCAACAAGCACTCATGGAGACCTGAGTTGAGGTCCCCATCATCCACGTAAAAAGGGGTGGAGGCCAGGGAGGTGACTCTGTTGGTGAAAAGCCTGCGGCACAAGCCTGAGGACCTGAGTTCACATTCCCAGAACTCACATAAAAGTTGGGTACAGCAGTGTGTGTCCGGTGGTGGGGGAAGAGATGGAGAGGCAGACCCCTGAGCTCACTGGCCAACCAGTCTAGCCGAATCAGTGAGCCTCTGACTCACTGAGAAGCCCATCTCAGAAGCTAAGGTGGAAGGCGATCAAGGAAGGCAATCCCTCCAGACTCTAGCTTCTATATTCACCCATAAACACATGTACATGCTCACACAAACACGTAAATATACCATACCCACATACATACACACACATGAAAAAAAATAACCACCTCAGACCGTGTAGATCAGCTTAACTTGGGCAAAATATCTAAAAAAAGAGCCTACTTTATATATGATTAAGTCTGACTAGTTGCATCAGCCCAATGCCATGGCCCAGCACCGTAAATGAATCACCTATGGATAGTCTGGAAAAGCTCAAAATTCAAAGTTTAGTTTCTGGGCTGGTGGTACAGCTTGAGGGTAGAGTGCATGCCTTCCATGCATGGGGGCCTGGGTTGAGCCCCAGTACCACAAAACTAAAGGAAATGTAGTTACCACTAAGTACGTATCAGAAAATCAGAAATCCTAAGTTAAAATCATAAGCCAGAGAAATCTGTAGTGAAGTCTTAGACACCGAAAATGGAGCCCAAGTGGTAAATTTTATGCTGTGTCTGTTTTGCCTCAATTAAAAATTATTTTTAAGCAAGTGGGAAGGATATTGTAGGCAGAGGGCTCAGAATGGGCAGAAGTGTTGGCCCATGAGGAGAAGAGGGCTGTGAATCCACGGAAGCAGCCATAAA
>CABHPQ010103485.1:1604-14044 GCA_902168405.1 Peromyscus aztecus
GAAAGCTCTGAACTGTAGAAGCTCTGGTTATGCATTTATAGGGGTAAATGAAGACATGATTGTATTCTCAGTGCTTGTTATAAAGTCTTCAGGGACAGCATCATGTATGGGTTTAAAATATTGCTATATCAGAAACTTACTAAGTAGAAGAATGATGGTGTGTTGTGATTGAAACCGTGGATACTGATGGCCAGGTGCATATAAAGAGTGTGAAGCTGTGAAAATAGAGTAGAAAAGTAGAAAAATAGTCCTTCTTTGTAGCCCACAATGACCTTGAACTTCTCATCCTTCTGCCTCCACCTCCCAGGTGTTTGACTATGATTGCAGCCATGTACTACCGTGTCTGATGTGTACGGTGCTTAGGAGGAATCCAGGGCTTACTCCATGCTAGTTAAGCATTCTACCAACTGAGCAACATCTCCATCTTGGAGAATAGTGCTTCTAAGTAAATTTACTGTGTTAACATGATTTTAAGAGGAAAATATTTTGTTGTTTCATTTATGTCTCAATTTTTAAATTATATATATTTTAGCTCTTGAGCTGAAGTGAACCTCCTGAAGCCTTTCATTTGTATTTAAATATTTATATAGCCCAGTTAGTCAAATACCTCCCTTAAAAACAATCCAGTTTTGGGAAAATAGGCTAGTGCTCTATGTTAAGCTTAGCACTCACCGAAGGATGCACTGTCCATTCCAAATCAAGGTTTCTTGTGCATTCCAAATCAAGGTTTCTGATCATTTCAAATTAAGGTTTTGATTTCCAAATCATTCTCAGGTGATTTGTATTTCCTTAGCTCTCTGTTCAGAAGTGGATTATCGAGAAGTAAAAGGATATTTTTCCACTTCACTAATGTCTTATGAAGCACTTAAAAAACAAAAGTTTCTTTATTCTCTGTGTCTTTTTTGGACATCATGTAATTTATTCATGATCTCTCTTCATTTTCTTTTAGTGTTCCTAGGTTATCCTTGAACTCACTGTATTATCTAGGCTGACTTTGAACTCATAGCAATCTTCTTGTTTCAATCTCCTAAGTACTGGGATTATAGGTATAAGCCACCATGCCCAACCTAAAAGGTTCTGGTTGGTTTTTGTTTTGTTTTGATTTTGTATTTGAGTGAATGAGTGAGTGAGTGTGTGTGTGTGTGTGTGTGTGTGTGTGTGTGTGTGTGTGTATACCATATAGTAGTAATCACAACATGTCTTTCAGTTTGCTTTGGTTTCAATATTTCTGTTTTGGACTGAAGATGTAGTTAAGCTGGTAGAATGCTTAGCATGTACAAATTCCTGGGTTCAGTTCCTAGTATTACATACAACCAAGCATGGTGACACATGTCCGTATTGTACTTGGGACATGAAGCAGGAGGATGAGGAGTTCAAGACTACTCTGGTTATATAGAGTGGGTTATATGAGACTCTGTCTCAAAAACAAATGAATCTAGTATTTCTGTTCTTTCTTACTTAGTCTTGATGTCCGGATCTTAGGGATTTGGGGTTAGGAGGTACAGTTGGGGCGGTGGGATCTGTAAACAGTCTTAACTTCTTGGTTTGCTTTCTCATTTTAGGACGATGCTGGATCTTTTCTTGTTTGAATGTTATGAGACTTCCATTCATGAAAAAATTTAATATTGAAGAATTTGAGTTTAGTCAATCTTACCTGTTTTTTTGGGACAAGGTAGGGGACTGACCTTGCATGATTCTTTCTGTTTCAATAGCAACCTAGTTAGGGGCAGCCTTTGTGTGATTCTGCTTTTCTCATTATAGTGCATCTTTTTATTATAGCTGTGATACCATTCTGATTCCCCAAGTATCAGAAGTCTATCTTCTCAAAGCAGAAGTAATTTTCCTTCTGAGGTGCCAGGCTCAGAGCCAGGGCTTCTGGCGCGATTTGACAAAGCTCTAACCCTGACCTCTTGTCCCGCAGCTGCTTTCTGTTTGGTAGGTGGCTGCGTTCTCTGAGGAAATAACAAATCTATTGACTCACTGCCCGTGTTTTCTTTATTTAAAATGTAAAAGTTTGTTTCCAGCAATTTCCCTTTCTAGCATCTTTACTTAGGCCATTGGATCTTTTAATCACCCAGTTTCTTTTGGTAGCACCTTTCTGGAAAAAAAAGCAGTAAATATTTTTATTTCAGTTTAAAATCTTTAAAATATAACTGTTCATTAGCTGTTTACTGATTAAAGACTAACAGAATTTATTTGAACATTAGAATGTATATGCAGCACATGGATGCAGTGTGTTGCAGTATATATGCATGTATAAGAAAAGACCAGATATTCTTTTGAAGACAAATACCAATATTTCATTGCCAGCCTCAGTTTTAAAAAACTTATATATTGAATTCTTAGTTGTCCCAAGACTCCCATTCTACTGATCATGCATGCCAGTGACGTGATTGGCTCTCTTTGCCTTTATTTATTTATTTATCTTCTCTAACTTTAGGTTGAACGCTGTTATTTCTTCTTAAACGCTTTCGTGGACACAGCCCAGAAAAAAGAGCCTGAAGATGGGAGACTGGTGCAGTATTTGCTTATGAACCCTACCAATGATGGTGGACAATGGGATATGCTTGTCAATATCGTTGGTAAGAATTTGTCTCTGAATGGTATTGCAAGCTCTGCAGGTAGGAGTAGGCCGTTTCTTTGGTGTTATGTACACAGTGGAACTGGCTTTCCAGAAGGCTGCATAGTTATCTCTACAAACCTTTACCTCTCATTCTCAATGTGAAGTCCCTTTCTTTAAATAACTGATAAAGAAATAGATGCTGTGAAGGCTTGACTGGGAGAATTAATTAGAAGTAACTTCCCATAAAAAAGTCACTGAGAGGCTAGAGAGATGGCTCAGTGGCTAAAGAGCACTGGTTGCTCTTCCAGAAGACCCAGGTTCAATTTCCAGCACCTACGTGTGGCTCATAGCCATCTGTAACTCTAGTTCTAGTGTATTAAATCCTCTTTTAGCCCTTACATGGTACACAGATACACATGCAAGCAAAACACCTGTACTCACTAATTTTAAAAGAAAGCACCGTTGAATCAGGAAGCATATTACTAGGGCTAATGAGATGGGTAAGCAGTTAAGAGCACTTATTCTTGTTACAGAAGACCCAGGTTAAGTTCCTGGTACCTATGTGGTGGTTCACAACCATCTGTAATTCCAGACACTCTTCTGGTCTCCTCAGGCATACACAGTGCACATACATAAATGCAGGCAAAATACTCATAAAATCAAAACAAATCTGAAAAAGAAAAGACGGTTTGGTGGTGTAGATCAGCGTAGAGTGCTTGTCTGGCATGCACATGGCTGTGGGTTTGATCCCTAGCAGTGCAGACAACAAACAGGCAGAGCAAGCAAGCAGACAGAACCCTGCATTTGTTTGGAAGTGTCTTTATCCTAACATTTTCTTTTGGGAGACTGCATGCTGAGTATTTATAAAGTATGATAAGTCAAAATATTAGAATTAATTTCAAGGTAGATAGCTGTGCATGTTAAAAGTCTGGGACTGGAGGTATAGCTCAGTAGTAGTAAGGGACTTTCTTAGCATGCTGGAGGCCCTAGATTCAATCCTTAGAATCAAACAATCCAACAAGACTGGTAAGGGCTGGGGGTGAAGTCCAGTGGGCAGAGTGCTGCCTGGCATGCACAAAGCTCTGGGTTCAATCTGGCACTGAATAAACCAGGTCTAGTGGTGTATGCCCGTAATCTCAATACTCAGGAGGTTGAGGCAGAAAGACTTGAAGTTCAAGGTTATTATTAGCCACATAGAGAGTTTGAGGGCAGCCTGGACTACGTGAAATCCTACCCTTGTTTATTAATACAGCCTATTTGAAGAAGCCAATAATTTGGATAGGATTTCTAATACTAGAATTTATTTTCACTTTATTGAACACTAAAATTTGTTGTCTTTTAGAAAAATACGGTGTTGTACCCAAGAAATGCTTCCCCGAATCTCATACGACAGAGGCAAGCAGAAGAATGAATGATATTCTGAATCACAAGGTACGGAATATGAGTAGGAGGGCCTGGGTTAGTGCACTGGACCTTAAAAAGCGACAGGATAACTATCGATGTCAAGGTCTATCAAAAGCAGTGTGGCTACACATTAACCTCAAGAAATCATTAAGATTACTGTGTTTTGTTTCTGTTGATTTTAGTATTTTCTTATCCGTATTCAAGGGAAAAGGTTCTGGGGTCAGTTAACCTGGGTTTCGAACACACAGGCTTCTGTGCTCCACAGTTGCTTTAGTAGAGGTGTGCTGAGGCTGCTTCATGTACTAGCAGAACCAAGCAGAGCAATTTGTTAGACTTCCTTTAAAAGTGTGCTTTGTTCTTAGGCTTACCTAGACCACATCAGTGTGGTTTAGCCACCCACTGAGGATTTGATGTAGTCACTGAGCTGTTTTTTATGGCTTAAGTTACCCTAATGAATCATTTCTCCTCCACATTTTCCCAGGGATGATTATAAGCCCTGTGTGGTGGTGCTCTGCTTGCCAGATCTCTTTTTTGAGAACTGGAAGTTGCCAAAATCTGCCGCCCAGATCTTCACGGCTGAAATTAGATGTTATCCCCAGGGGAAAGAGTGCATTTAAAAATAAGCATAGATATGTTTCCCCAATATTAGATGTAGACTGTTTCCTACCCAGGGAACTCTAGGTCTCATCATAAATCTTACTTTGGATTTCATTTTGATTGAGAGCAAGTTACTTTAGCACTGCAGTTCAGTTTCAGAATCTCTTTAATGTTGGGCTTCTCCCAAAATTGAAAGAAACAGAACGAGGCCAGCCTGGGCTACCAAGTGAGCTCCAGGAGAGGCGCAAAGCTACACAGAGAAACCCTGACTCGGAAAACCAAAAAAAGAAACAGCAGAAAACCATGTTGGAGGTTGATGTAGTCACAGTCACAGTGACTGGCAGAGAAGGTAAAGTGGACAGCAAATAGAATTCTGAATGAGAACATGTTAAGAGTGCTTAGTGCTGCCATGATCTGTCTCCTGCTTTCCTAGGGGTGATGGGTACCAGGACCAGATGTTCTCCCATGCACACACATGGGGGACTGTCAATTGCAGAGAAAGATCAGTTCTGTCCAGTATTTTGGGGAATAATCCACATCTGTGTCCTTATTGAAAGTACTTTTCACTATCTGTCTTAGTGGACCAATTAGGGAAAATCACTTGTTTCTGTAAACTTTGCCCAGGGTGTTAGCTGTGTTGTACTTTCAAGCGTAGCTAGTGATGATCTGTTAGGCTTATTAACTGCTTGTGTAACTACTGGAATGCTGAATAAATTTCTATCATAGATGAGAGAATTCTGTATACGGCTACGGAACCTGGTACACAGTGGAGCAACCAAAGGGGAGATCTCATCTACACAAGATGCCATGATGGAGGAGGTAATAAGAGTCTTTGGACTTTTTGTGGCTTGTCTGAAAAGCTCCTGGAAACATCCTGCTAAACTAATTATGGAATGCAGTCACTGCAAGGGAATATTTAATTGAATGAAAGCTACTTATTTTTCACTTAAGAGGTAGAGACAAAAGGGTCAAGAGTTCCAGGTCAGCCTTGGTTGTATAACCTTGGCTACAGGATACCCTGTCTCAGTAAAACAAAAACTACTTATTTTAAAGCTGAAAAAAAAAATGAGATTTATGCTTGCCTGCATTTTAAGGACTTGTACTGAGGTTTCCTAATTCCTAGTTTAGGTTCTATATAAAACCATTTTTTTTTTTGCATTTATAAATAATACCTTCTGTGAGTTTGGCACTGAGGGAATAAAGATGAGAAGGCAAGTATCTGCTTTCAGAGAGCTCAGGTTTTGTGTGCCATTTCCTCCCATCCTCCCTCTCTTGGTACTGGAGATGAACTTGGGGCAGGGCCTCTTGTTCTACCATGGAACTGTATCCCTGGCTTTACAAGTTTAGTCTTGGGAAAAAGAAAAACCATGAATAATGATAGTCATTGGGTGCTAAATGTGTAACAGAGTTCTCTGGTCATGGAGAGGAAATGACTGACTCAGGGAAGATAGTTGAACCGTGTGACTAGCAGGGACTACCACCCCAGGCAAAGGAAGTTTTATATCCAGCAGGTGGGATGTAAGGGCTCTTGGATAGACAGCCGAGCAGCTGGGTTTGTTCTGTAATGAGGAGCTGTCGATGGTTGTATCTGTTAAAAGTAATGTGTGTTAAACACCTAGAAAATTGAAAACTCACCAAATATAGGTATTTACTATCAAGGCAGATAAGAGTCTGTATTAATAATGTCCATATTCAATACTAAGATGTGAAGCTGTGAAGCCGAAATTTTCTGAGAAAAGAGCAGATGTTATCTTCTCCAGCCCGTGGGCATGTTGGTGAGACCACAGTTTAAGACAGGAGCAGAGTGGCTTCCCATTTTGTCACTTCAGTGGAAAACATGAATGTTAAGGGAGATAGTGCAGCATGGTGGAGCATGTCTACAGAGTCAGATTGATGGCCTTTCCTACTCAGCCACATGGCGTAGGACAAGTTCCTTACTCCTTCAAGTCTCAGTTTGTTCATGGTTACATATCAGTGTTTGATATGGTAGCTGTTTCTTACATATTTGAATAGATGAATGAATGCACAGTGCTTATTTGCCAACTGCATTTAAATTATATTCAACTTTCTTAAATGTTCTGTTGAAGAACCGTATTTTAGTACAGAAGGAAAGAGACTTTAGAGTTAGATGTACTGTGGATTTAAATCTGACTTGGTTAGATTTAAATCCTGTGATCTGCTCACCAACCTGAGACTCAGTTTGATATTTTAAAAAACTTCCCTCCTTGGAATGGTGGGGAGGCAGGGAGTGGAGGGAGGTCAAATAAGGAATTAATGTCAGAATGCCTGGTGCTAGTGTCCTGCATATAGATAGCAAACACTCAGTAAACATCTGTTGACTTCTCTTCCTGTGTGGAATGGTGGCTCTTGCTGAGGCCATCTCTCCTGACAATCTGCCTTCACTTGTGACTAGATTAAGGTAATGGGAATGCAGCAGGGATGAAGACTGTACAGTCAGGGCCAGCAGGTGACTCAGCAGGTACTGACCGAGTGCCTCCAAGCTTAATGACCGAAGTTCAGTCTTTGGGACCCACATGGTGGAAGGGAGAGATGGATTCCTCCTAGTTACCCTCTGATCTCCACACATGCATGCACAAATAAATAAGTGAATTCAATAACTTTAAAGAAAGGTCCAGGGAGTAGCAGGAGGAGTATTACTACTACTTTTTTTTTTCAAGACAGGGTTTCTCTGTGTAACTTTGGCTGTCCAGGAACTTGCTCTGTAGACCAGGCTGGCGTTGAACTCAACTCACAGAGATCTGCCTTCCTCTGCCTCCTGAGTGCTGGGATCAAGGGTATGTGCCACCACTGCCCTGCCTTTTTTTTCTTAGGAGTTATTTTTACTTCTGAGTGTTTTGCCTACATGTATGTGAGTTCAGGAAGTGCCCACAGAGGCCCGAAGACATCAGATCCCCTGAAAGTGGAGTTACAGAGAGTGGTGAGCTACCATGTGGGTGGCTGGGTCCTCTGCAAGAACAAATGTTCTTAACTGCCCAAGCCGTCTCTCCAGCCCCCAGATATATTACTTATAGATCATAAGTATCATATTGGCCTATGGTGTTTGCTTTAGTGATCCTTGGATTAATAATATACCTTAAGATTTATGTCCAACCATAGGATTAGTAGAGGACAATAAATGATGCAAAATTATAGCCATACATTTTTACATGTTTTGTTTTGTTTTCTTCTCCTACCTCTACCTTGAAATCCGAAGAGAATATTTTACCATGTCTTGAGTCTGGGTGTTCTGTAGTGTTGTTTACTTAATGACTTATTTCATATGTTCACTACAGATCTGTGTGGTAGGTTTTTACATTTTTACAATCTTCCAAATAACTCCTTAGTATTGAACCCAACTCTTTTATAATGAAGAGTCTAGCTTCACTTAAAGCCACAAATTAGTACCTATGATTTACCTAGCCTTATGAATAAGTCTCAGTGATGACTTCAGTGAGTAACCATGAAGCCGAGGTAGCTTGAATGGAACTTGTTTATGCCAAAGGCATTCTTTCAGAGAGGAGCGTAGGTGGTTTGCGGATGAGGCAGACTCAGCAGATCTTTTGGAATCATGTAGCCACCTCAATTACAGGTGTTTTCCATGTGCTCACTTTTGAAGCCTCCATATCCCTTTAGGATTACTAATGTATTCTTTTCCAAAACTTGCTCTATTAAAAATAAATCCTCAAACAAAGACCACTAATACTTGCCAGGGCCCTGAAAAGAGACAGGAAGTAATTTTTGACGGCTTAGGAAATTCTATCGGGTTTTTTCCCCCCTCTGTGTAGTTTTGTGCCTTTCCTGGAACTCACTCTGTAGCCCAGGCTGGCCTCAAACTCACAGAGATCCTCCTGCCTCTGCCTCCCAAGTGCTGGGATTAAAGGCGTGCGCCACCCGCGATATAGCAGGGGTTTTTAAAAACATTAATGGCACTGGGGAGTTGGCTCAATGGTTAAGAGCACTGGCTGCTTTTCCAGAGGACCCCAGTTCTGTTCCCAACATCCACATGGTTGCTCACAACCATCTCTAATTCCAGTTCCAGGGGATCCTACACCCTCTTCTGGCCTCTGGACACCAAGCACACATGTAGGCAAACTCTTACGCACATAAAATAAAAATAAGTAAACCTGTCAAGTGGTGGTGGCACACACCTTTAATCCAAGAGGCAGGTGGACCTCTGGGTTGGAGGCCAGCCTGGTCTATAGAGCAAGTTCCGGGACAGACAGGGCTACACAGAGAAACCCTGTCTCAAAAACCTTAAATCAAACATTGAGCCAAGGATATATTTCAGTGGTATAGTATTTGTCTAACATGCTTAAGGTCTTGAGTGTGCAGAGGAAGAGAAGTGGGAGGAGCTGATAACACTTTCCCAATTATTTGGGGATTATACTGATGTCCATTCGTATTATCAGTGACAGTTAGATTTGGGCCAATCTGATAGATAAACAACATTATCTCATATATAATTTTGGATGAGGCTGGGCATTTTTATAAACTATATTAATATCCTAAAAATTATTTTTAGATATATATTTTCAATTTTGTGTGTATGTGTCTGTGTCTGAGTGTATGTTTGTATACCACGTGTATGCAGGAACCTGCAAGGGTCAGAAAAGGCTGTTGAATTCCCTAGAACAGGAGTTAAAAGTGGTTGGGTCCTCCACAAGAGCAGCAAGTACTTTAAATCATTGAACCATCTCTCCAGGTCCTAAAAGTTACTATTAAGAAAACCATATTATGTGTACATGTGTGTGTCTGTGTGTGGATATGTGCATAACAGTGCAGTGTCGGAGGACAGCAGGAGAGGGTGTCAGATGAGATATGGTGGGTATCAGCCATTGAATGTGTGTGGATATGTGCATAAGGGTGCAGTGTCAGAGGACTCCAGAAGAGGGCGTCAGATGAGATATGGTGAGTATCAGCCATTGGATGTGGGTGCTGGGAGCCTATAAAGCAGATCCTCTGCAAGTGCAGCAAGCACCCTTAACCACTGGACCATCTTTACAGCCCCAGGATTCATATTTTACCTGTTTGGATAGGTCTTCCTGAGGTAAAATCTGAGCTGAGCTAAGAGTAATAAGAGTGCGCCAGGCAGGGGACTGCAAAGACAAATGCCCCGGGATGGAAGAAGCTGGTGTTCCTGAGTAACAGAAAGAAGGTATTGTGGCGGGGTGGTGGTGGCGCACGCCTTTAATCCCAGCACTTTGGAGGCAGAGGCAGGCCTCTGAGTTCAAGGCCAGCCTGGTCTACAGAGCAAGATCCAGGACAGGCACCAAAACTAGACAGAGAAACCCTGTCTCAAAAAAAAACAAAAAACAGAAAACAAACAAACAAACAAACGGAAAAAAGGAGGAGGAGGAGGCGGCGGCAGCGGCGGCACTGTGGCTTGAGCCTGGGAGGTGAGGATGGGGTCGAGTGGGACAGATGGCAGTGGGAATGGGAACTGGCTTAATATAGGACCCAGAGCTGTGGTGAAGAGCTTGCATCTTACTCTAAGTAAGGTAGCTTTTAGGGAGTGTAAGCTAATATTTTGTTTAAAGTGTTTTTACTCTGAAGCTGTGCATAGTGTCACACACTTGTAATTGTAGGGCTAGGGTGGCTGAGACAGGAAATATCACAAGATTGAGGCTAGTATGGCTATATAAAACCCTGTTTCAAGGAAGGTTTGTGTGTGTGGGGTGTGTGTGTGTGTGTGGGGGGGGTGTGTGTGTGTGTGTGTCTGTCGGGCGGAGAGACAGGGACAGAGAGACACCTTTACTATGTATTTTGAGACTAGATTGTAGAAATAGAGAGACTAGATGGAAAGTTCATTGTACACAGGTTAGAGATTATAGCAGTTTGGGTAAGGCTAGAGAGTGTGACTCCTGAGCAGTGACTTCTCTGGGTTTGTCTGGAAGGGATGGTGTTAGGACTTGCCAGTGAGCTGTGTGGAAGACAGGGAAGGGGAAATATCTTGGTGATGTCATGATGTCTTGAGGGAAGATTGTAGATATGAGAAAAAGCTTTTTATCAGTTAAATCAGGAGTAGGGAAACTGTGGGAAAGAATAAAGGAGAGAAATAGTAATTGAGACGATTTGAGAGGAGGAAGAGATAGATTGGTCTGATGAAGTACTTAGAAAGTTTCACAGTCTGTGTAAAGCAGTTCAGAAACTACAGACTGAGTAGGTCTGCAGTGAAGGGGAAAGTCTGCATTTCTAGTTGTTGAATTCACATACTGCTCTAGAAGCCATCTCAAGAACACTGTGTTACCCCATGAGCTCATTCTCTTAGCGTCCCAGAGCAGCATTTACCTTGTATAGACCAGCATGTGCCTTACACGCCTTTCCTCTGTCTGAAGATAGATGTAATGCCTCTAGGGTGTATCTGCTCTCTTTACTTAGGTAGTGTTTTTTGTTTTTAAGCATCTTATTCCATCTTATCCACCAGGAAGCAGTAGAGAGTGCTTTTTGCCTGTCCTCTTCCTCTGTGTGGCTTCGTCACAAAGGTCCATTCCATACCTCTCCAATAGTTAGTTCATTGACCTCCTGAACTGCCTTCCAAATTCACTGCTTTTATGAAGACTTGTGACCAGACTGATCAATGGTTCATTTTACCTTTAAACCTCGTTTTTTCCATCAATAAAAGTAGGACGTTCCGGTAATTGATTCCTTTTTTTTTTTTTTTTGGTTTTTCGAGACAGGGTTTCTCTGTGTAGCTTTGCGCCTTTCCTGGATCTCGCTCTGTAGACCAGGCTGGCCTCGAACTCACAAAGATCCGCCTGCCTCTGCCTCCTGAGTGCTGGGATTAAAGGTGTGCGCCACCACCACCCGGCCCGGTAATTGATTTCTTAAGAACATTTTAGCAAGCTAGACACTGTGATATATACCTGAAATCTCTCCACTTGGGAAGCTGAGGCAGGAGGATTGCAAATTTGAGCTACTAGATAGTGAGACAATATCTCAAAACAAAACAGCCTTGTAGCTTTGTACTTTATAGCAGTGGAAGTAACGAAGTTTCACTGTGCTCTAGATTTTTTCTGATTTTTTTCAACAACCATTGCTTCTAAGATTGTGCCACCTCTACAGAGTTCCAACCTCTGGAATCTTCAGATTTACCAGTTTTCTCTGAACCGCTGTCTCCTAACCTTTCATTCATTCCTCATCTACCTCTGGTTGGCTTTCAGTTCTCTAGTTCTCACCTTGGGAATATTTATGGTTGCCCTCCTCGTACATCCTTTCTCCCTCACCTGTCCAGCTTCTCTGTCTTCCAGATGCAGCCATGTGCATGAGAACTGACTCGGCCCCATCTGGTTGTCTTTAAATTGAGGCAGGTGGGCTGTGCTTTTGTTCAGAATCCCATGCTTTTTGTGCCTTTTTTCCTTTTTCCTCCCCTTATGCTCTTTATGCCATTTGCCATGTTAGACCACAAGTCAATGAAAATAAACCTCTGCTAGAGGAAAATAGTTTTAGGAGCCGATTAAAATAGGACTTTTTTTTTTTTTTTTTTTACAAACTGAGACTTGAAACTTAGACTGTGTCTTCTTAGAAGATGTATTTTTAAAAATAATTTATTTTTATTATTTTATGTGCATTGGTGCTTTGCCTGCATATATGTCTATGCGAGGGTGTCAGATCTTGGAGTTACAGACAGTTAGTTGTGAGCTGCCCATGTGGGTGCTGGGATTTGAACCTGGGTCCTCTGGAAGAACAGTCAATACTCTTTAACCACTGAACAACCATCTCTCTAGCCTCAGAAAATGTATTTAAAATTTTTTTTGAAGATTTTATTATTTATTATGTGCACAGTGTTCTGTCTGCATGTATGCCTGCATACCAGAAGAGGGCACCAGATGTCATTATAGATGGTTGTGAGCCACCATGTGATTGCTGGGAATTGAAC
>CABHPQ010103486.1:0-13712 GCA_902168405.1 Peromyscus aztecus
CCTTTAGGAGCTTCTTTAAACTTTTATCCTTGCCTCTTATCCAAAGAAAACCAATTAATGCAAGCTACCAAATCATGCTAAGGACTAATGTGAGGAAGAAAATCACTCCTCCAATTCTTATCCCCTCTCTTTCTATTGGTAGCTGTCATGGCTGATGTTTCTTCCATATTCCCTAGATACTGGCATTTCCTACCATAGCCTCAGCCTCAGACATGGATGGCAGTGAGGTCAGACTTGTCCTCAGACCCATAGGGCAGACTGCAAGCATTGAAAACACTGTGTTCATTGAAACAGTCTTCAATCAATGACGGGGGGGGGAATTATGGGAAAAGTAGTCACCTCTGATGCTTATCATGACCATCACCCACATGTTCTACCGTGGCTGGGTGCTCTCACTTCTCTCCCTTCCTTGTACTTCCTAGTATCATGTCCCAAATAAGCTATGACATTCACAGCCTTCCCTCAGTGCCTCTTATAGGAGACTCAGTCTGAGGCTTTACCTGTACTGGCTTGTTGGTGGCCTCAAAGAAGATTCAGAGTCTATTGATATACATGGAGGTGATGCATCCTCCTAAGACCTAAATAGCCTCTGGATCTGGTAGCTCTTCCTCAGAGTAGGAAGAAACAAGGATAAAATATTATAAGAATATGCAATTTGCACACAGAAAAGGCAAGTATGATATGTATTGTTGATTAGAAGTGCCATATAGAATATTTAGATAGATGCACATGAAGGCACACATTGTTTCTCCTTAATTAGTTTGTGTTGGTGATTTTTAAAAGATGAAATTAAATGCAATGATGAACTCAATGAGTTTGGGCAAATGGAAACTACAGGTTAACAAGTGGAAGGTTGAGTCCAGAATCATGTTTAGAAGTACGTGTCTTAAAGAATTTGACAATTGCAAGAGATAATAGCTCTGTAAATTAGGCTCCAAGCTTCCTGGATAATAAAACATAGAGGTTAATGTATTTTCTTTAGAGCCTAGAAAACCCAAGACATAGTTTAATAGTCACACATTTTGCATGTGTGAATGTGTATCATTTGTAATAACCTTAGGCAGTTACATTTTTGGCTCAATTTTTGGTTTTCTTCAACATATCTTCAATATCATTTGCAACTCCCTTATTTAGGGAGAGTTCCTCCTCCCTTCTCCACTGTGTAAATAAATATTTCTCCCAACTCAGACCTGTTTTTGTTTGTTTCCATAGTTACCAAGAGTGTACACATATATACCCTCACCCGACAACACATACAAACACAATAGCTTTTGACCATGTTGAATTGAACATCTTGCCTCTGGTTTATCTTCACTACACTTCTAGGAAAAACATATTGGTAGATCATGGCCTCTCTAAATAAATCCTAATTATTTATAATTTGGTTTAATCTTTCCTTTAACTATGCCAGACCGAAGGCTTAAATAGTCATTACTAAAGAAGATTTGGGGAAAATATATCAATCACCAAAGTTAGTAAATTATAGAGTAGATCTGTTCTAAAAGCTGGTAATTGGAATCCTCTAAATTAATAAGTTATTTTTAGTTCAAATAACTCTATGCCCAAAGGACAAAACAAATATGAATTTCAATAACCAGTGAAGATAAGGATCATAAATCTTTTGCAATTTCTTCTGGGAATGAATATTTTTGTCAGATTTAATGTGTTTTTCTCTTGCTGTTACAATTCAAAGTTCAAGATACAGCTTCTCAAAATAATGTAGGAGTGTTCAAACTTTGTTGGGGAGGGACATGGGTCACCTTATGGTTTGGATAAGACAGACTTTGTTTATGGATGCCTGACTCACACAAGGAAGGGCCAAGTGGCCTTCTGTGCAGTGGGAACTAAATAACCAATGAGTCAAGATAATTATTTAAGATACGGATGGGAGCCTTCAGCCAGATATGTTTAAGTTCTCAGTGCTAGTCTTTAAATTGCTCAGAGCTATTCCCTTACTCCAAACTCCCAAATATCACCCCATTGGAAAGTGTTAAAATAATAAACTCAATTCTCTTGATGAAACCACTCTTGTATTGACAATAGATAAATAGGCTATATCTCTAACCCACAAAATTTGAGAAACATGCATTATAGTAATACTATCTATATATTATATTATATTAATCATATGCAAACTATCCATGGATAGGTGGGTAAAATGAGTCTACAATAATAGTTTTCTACTTTCTAGCCTATTTCTTGTTTGCCTTGTGCTACTGTGACTTTTTCTCTAAGACTCGTACTGAAATTTCATTAGCACTGTGACAATATGAAAAGGTGAGACCGTTAAGGGGATGGCTAGGGCCATAAGGACTCAGCTCTCAAAACTCGACTACTGGAGAGGTTTATTTTCTCTAGAATAGGCTCTTGATGAAAATGCTAGTAGTTCCTCTCTCTCTCTCTCTCTCTCTCTCTCTCTCTCTCTCTCTCTCTCTCTCTCTCTCTCTCTCTCCTCTTCCAAGGTGCCTTCTGCCATGTAGCACACACTATACAAGCTTCAGAATAGTTACTCTTTCACAGACCTGAGCTTTCCAGGCTAGATCAGTGGTTCTCAACCTTCCTAAGGCTGTGATCCTTTGGTACAGTTCCTTATGTTGTGGTAAACCCCAACCATACAATTATTTTCCTTGCTACTTCATAACTGTAATTTTGCTACTGTTATGAATAGTAATGTAAGTATCTGATATGCGACCCCTATGAAAGGGTCATTGGACCCCCAAAAGGGTTGTGACCCACAGGTTGAGAACCATAGCTCGAGAGTTATAAACCAATGCAGAGTCTGTCTATTCATTTATCACTTACCCAGTCAGTAAGGTTCTGTTTTAGCAACGCAGGCATGGAACAAGCTAAGATATCTAGAGAATAAATCCATTTTTATAAGACCAAAGCCTGAAAAGAAAATTCTGCAGAAATAATGCCAACAAACAAAGTTCAAATGTGATTAAATTAGCAAATTTCTTTAAATTGCTTAGATAGCATGCTGTTTATAAAGCCACCCATAGAAAACAAGCATGAGTTTCAGAAGAAAGTGGATTTTATTAAATCAGTTTTAATCCTTTAAAGTGTGGAATTCTCTAATTGCCCAGGCAGTATGTTTCTTTGAGTGAGGCACAGTATGTTTCTGTGGAAATGGTGGGTGGCAGTTCACCCACCAAACAAACTCCTACAATATGGAGATTTAGGAGCATACAATTTTCTAAATACAACAATAATACAAAATTATTTGTGTTAGCTAAATGGCCCAGTTCACTCTAATGTCACATTTATAGGGAAAGAAGCCGTTTTCCTTTTATTAAGAGTGCAGAACTCTCAACTGAAGGTTTTAATTATAACTAGAACAACTTATTTGGATATCATTTCTGCTGTGTGTAATTGATCTTATTTGATTCTCCAAAATAGTGTTTTGCAAATTTTTCTTAAAGGCAATGCAAAAGGGTGGCAAGATTTATTGTTTGGAAGAATTAAAATACGGGAGAGATGATTTGGTGTTGTATTTCAAAGAGACTTATTTGTTAACTTGATGGCAAAAGTTTGTGGCCAGATCAACTCCACCTCCCTCTCTCTCACCACTTCTTCCTAAACAAGACTCATTGATATCCAAGGCTTCAAAGTTTTCACTTTAGACAAGTAACAAAACCAGTGGAAATATGCAGCTAGCTCTTCTTGTATTCATTCTCATTGTTTTCCTGCACAAGCAGGACCCTGGGTGCCCAGGGGAGGCTCTGAAGACCTAGTATAGGTCTCTGAGATCCCTAAAGCCTTCATGAGATCTACAGTGATGGGTCACACCTCCCATTAGGGAAGGACGCCAATAGGTTCTGACATATTGCTTCCTCATTCCCAGATAGGGGTCAGCCTGGGACTGGCTACTTCTTTATTTCAGACATGAATCAAGGTCTTCTCTTGAATTACTCATTCTTGTGTTAAAGCAAGTGGAACCCTTTCACCAACAATAGTATATTCCATGTGTCTGCCTTTCAATCTCTACCCTATTTGAGTCTACCAGAAACAACACAAAAAATAGTCAACAAAATCCCACAGGAATAATTGAAAGAGGCAGCAAGTTGTTTAAACAGAATGCTTTTTCATCATTTGATAATCTTTAACAAAATACCAGAGCCCCGGCCCCTACCTCATCTATATTCTACCTTTATCTCTTTTAATCTAAGATTGTGTTCAGATGGCAGAAATTTGTGTACCTAGATGGTTACAGTGACAGCAGAGCAAAAATTAGACCCCTTATAAATGAAAGAGCCGTACAGGTACTTCCATGCAAAGGGGAGGGTAGGAAGCATCCACAGCCCATTCTGTTAACTGCCCCAACATGACTTGGCTTCATTCATTTATAGGAGTTCCTCACATGTTGCCAAGAAGAAAAAATGATGAAAAGAAGAAGTTTAGAGAAAATGATTTTAGAGAAAAGTATCCACTATATAGTGGTTTAAATCTGAACTGCCATTATGCAGATATGATTTCCCAGAACATTAGGGCCCACCAATATACAGTATGCTAACCAAAGCACCTAGGACATTCCTCATTTTCTCTTCAGAAGGTTGGGGAGAAGCTGTTAAATGACTTTAAATTAATGGATGAATTTATTAATGAATTGACATATGAATTGATCTGACAATTTGATGATATTTGTATTTACCAGGACTGTAGTAGGGTCTCCAGTGGCAGAACCAGTAGTGATCATTTCTGCCATTTGGTCGAATCATAGGTTATAGTAGCAGAACTGAACAGCAACTCTGAAACAATTGAAAAGCTCTGAACCTCATCAACTTTGCTAAACTTAGTGATCATTACAAATCAAATAAAGGGAAAGACTGTAATTAAAGAAATACTCAGAAATTAGCTAGGCGGTGGTGGCACATGCCTTTAATCCTAGCACTCAGGAGGCAGAGCCAGACAGATCTCTGTGAGTTCGAGGCCAGCCTGGTCTACAGAGCAAGATTCAGGACAGAAACCAAAACTACACAGAAAAACCCTGTCTCAAAAAAAAAAAAAATACTCAGACATTAAAGAAGGGGAAATTACATGTCAAAATTGCACAACGTAGTTGTCCTGGCTAGTTTTATATCAACATGCTAAAGTCATCTTAGAGGAGAGAACCTCAATTAAGAAAATGCTTCCATAAGATCTGTCTGTAGTCAAGCATGTAAAGCATTTTGTTAATTGGTGATTGCTAAGTGAGGGCCCCACCCCATTGTGGGTGGGGCTACCCCTGGACTGGTTTTTCTGGGTTCTGTAATAAAGCAGGCTGAGCAAGCTATGTGGAGCTAGCCAGTAAGTAGCATTCCCCTATTTTTAGTTCCTGTTTTTACTTCCTTCAGTGATGTGGAAGTATAGGCCAAATAAACTCTTTCCTTCCCAACTTGCTTGGGTTTCATCACAGCAGTAGTAACCCTAACTAGGACAGAAATTGGTACCAGGAAAACGGAATATTGCTGAGACAGACCTGACCATATTTTGGGGATGTCTGTGGAAGGGCTTTAGAACTTTGGGCTAGAAGAGCCATTGAGTGTTGAGAGCTCGGTGGGCTGTTCTGTAGGAGTTTGGAAGACAAGAATGTTGAGTGCAGTGGTGATGAGGAAGGAGGTCTGGTTTGTGAAGTTTGGGATTCCCTTAATGATTCTATCCAGGCCATTTGACATTTTGGGTTAAGAGTCTGTGGTTCCAGTTAGCTGAGACTGAAGAATCAGCTGTGCTTAATGAGATCCCAGAACCACTAAAGCAAACCCTTGGCTTTGCTAGGATGATGGGTGCTGGTTAGCTGGAGCTGAGAAATCAGCAGTGATTACAAAGAGACCACCAAGAATAGCAGCGACCGTGGAGTGGAGCTCTTTTCTCAGCTCCAACTAGCCATCCTCAACTGGGCTCTAAGAATCTGGGAAATTTAGAAATAAATTAGTAAAAGAAAAATGTAGAGGGATAGATGGTAATAGGTCAGAAAAGCTGTGTGATGACGTAGCACCTGTAGCCTCAACACACAGGAGGCTGACAAAGGAGGAGTCCAAGTTCTAGGCTAGTCTGGGCTACATGGTGACAGCCTTAAAACTAATTGATTAATTAATGATTGAGTGTTTGAAGCAAAATAAAAGTAAAAATAAAAGTTTAAAACAAAATCCTTATTGAAAACATATTAGAATCATTTAATGGCAATAGTTGAGAAAAATTGAATAAAATTGGACAAACAGAACTAATGAGAAGCAGGAGGATAGAGAAAAGGTAATATGGAAATATGAGAGAGAGAGCATATGCACGAAATGCAATATATATTATATATATAATATATATATTATATATATATAATGAAAAAATTAGAAACTGAGAAAAGAAACAGTAAATAAGTCGTTTTTTTTTTAAGTCCCCTGTTGTAGGTGGAAAAACTATTTTTCCACCTGGAAGACAAATAAGCATTCAACTTAAACAAGCACCCAACTTTAGCCAAGGATTATAACTAATTTAGAATCAAGCCAGGCAGAAAACGGGAAAGGGGGTTTCTGTGGTGGTCAGAGTGTGGAAGTGGGAGCTTTAGAGCAAAACACTTGAAAAAAGGTACAAATTCGTGGGACGTGAGTTGAATGAAAAGTGTTAGAATATGTGGTACGTTGTTGGGATGGAGAAAAGGAGTAAGGTGTGATGTTGCTGTGGGATAATGCTTTCATACACTGGTTTTATAAAACGCTGATTGGTCAGTAGCCAGGCCGGAAGTATAGTCAGGATAAGCAGACAAGAAGAATTCTGGGAAGAGGAGGGCTGAGTCAGGAGACACCAACCTGCTGTCCAGGGAGCAGCATGTAAAAGCACACAGGTAAAGCCACGGAACAGTGGCAACATATAGATTAACAGAAATGGACTGAGTTTAAATGTAAGAGCTAGTCAGTGGTAGGCCTGAGCTAAAGACCAAGCAGTATTAATTAATATAAGCCTCTGTGTGTTTACTTGGGTGTGAGTCACTGTGAACTGGGCAGGACACAGGAAAACTCCAGCTACATATCACTAGACACATGATACTGTGAGGAAATGATCCTCCATGGTCTGCTGTGGTAGCCCAGCCATGCTGAAAAATGGTGTGCTTGACCCAGAAAAATGTAAATAGGGTAAAATAGACCTATCCCTTAAGTCTGAGTAGTTTTGATTTTAAGTATACTCCTTAGAAAATTCTTTTAAGAAATAATACAAATAGAATTCCACAATTTAGGCTGAGGTAGGAACAGTGGGAATGAAAGTATCATGTAAAGGAACAAACTACTAAAAATTCTCACTTGTGTTTACATCTACAGTTAAGAATCTAATGTGACCGGATATCAGAAATGTGATTTGGTCAAAATAAAAAATGGTTTCTAATAAACAAAACGGATACGTTGACCAGTGGAATAGAATAGAGGACTTGGCAATAACCCACACTACTGCAGCCATCTCTTCAACAAACAGTGCCAGGAAAACTGGATAGCCACATGTAGAAAATCAGACTTGACCACTACCTCTCACCGTGTTCAAAACAACTCTAGATCAAAGGCCTTAAGGCAAAACTAGAAATTCTGAATGTCATCAAGAAGAAAGTGGAGAAAACGCTTGACCACATAGGCAGGGGCAAGGAATTTCTAAATAAGACTCCTGTCACTCAGGAATAGTGCCCCAAATTGACAAATGTGATCTCACAAAATTAGAAAGCATTTTCAGAGTAGAGGAGCAACTAGTCAAGAGAAGAGACAGCCCAAAGTATGAGAGGCAATCTCTCATAATATACACCTGACAGAGGATTAATTTTGAAAATATGTAAAGAGCTCAAAAATTAAAGAGATCAAACAAATCAATAAATACACCAATGAACAGACAGTTCTCCAAAGATGGACTGTGAATGGCTAATAAACATGACATCACTTGCCATTGGAAAAATGCAAATTAAAGGTACGTTTAGGTTATATCTCACCCCAATTAGAGATGCTAAGAGAACAAACAGTAACTGCTGGCCAGGATGAGAACAAAGGGGAACCTGTACACACTGCTGCTGGGAATGCAAGCTAGTCCTGACATGGAGGAAACTTATGGAGGTTCTTCACAAAACCAGACACAGATCTATCACACAACCCAGCTGTGCCACTCTGTCACTTACCCCAAGGACTCCAAGTCACACCTCACAGATGTTCACACATCAATGCATCACTGTTCATCACATCTGACTTAGGGAACTGAAGAAAATGGAATTGTTTTCAGCTGATGTTTGTAGGAAAATGAATGGAACTGGTCATTTTCATAGTAAACAAATTAAGTTAATTTCAGAAAGACAACTATCACATTTCTCTCATTTGGGGTCTGTAGATTTTTGTGTGGATACAGAAAATCATTTATGTACATATGACATGAGGAGAGAAACAAAACTTTCCAGGAAAGAGAGAGCCAACAGGATGGGGAGAAAAAGAAGGCATGAGACAAATATAATCAAAGTATGTATTATACTTGTGTGGAAATGTCTTTATGTCACTCAGTGCTGTGTCCAATGAATAAAGAATAATAATTTTAAATAAAAAATTATCAAAATAATCACCATTCACAAAAATATAGTATGTTATACATATGAACAAAAACCACAAAACAGCAACATATAGTTAGATTTCCCTTGAAAACATACAATGGATTATGCATATGCACAGTATATTATACCTTTTTGGTGATTTTTTTTGTAGAAGGGGAAAGAAAAGAAAATGGAGCCAGTATAGGGGATGTATATGAGAGATAAAGAGATAGATGTGTAGAGGAGTGGGTGGGAGAGAGAGGGTGATGAAGGGAAGGAGGGAGAGGAGAGAGAGAGGAAGGGAGATAGACAGTGACAGACTGGTTTTGTGCATGTGGAAGTATGGAATGGTTATTACATGCTATCATTTCTGGGAGTTTTGATACTATTCAGTTTATTCTTAGTTTTAAATTTTTTCCCAATGACTGTAATTAAAAATGATACTGGTACATACCTAAATGATACATTTCACATATCTAAATGTCATTCAGAATACATTTTTTAAAGACTACATAATATTCCTTATTTTTGATTTTTATAATGATTTAACAACTCTTCTGTTGTCATCCCTTTTAAATTTACCACTGCTATAAACAGTGTTGTTAGAATGTTCTTAGAAGTGAAAATTATTTTCATCCACATGATAATTCTTATACACAGAATATTGTATTTAAAGTTGTTAGCATAATTTTATTCCCCATTATATCATTTGATTGCATATAGTTTTTGCTCTGTATAGTTTGAAATTATGTTATTTGGCACATAAAATTTCATAACTATTATATCAACATTGTGAATTGTATTTATTCCTATAAAACCAAGAATATTTTTCTCTCTATAACGGCTCTATTGCTTTCAACTTAATTGCACCTGAATTCAGCATCAGGCTTGCTCCATAATCTCTTGCAGAGAATCTTAGCCTTGAAGTGAAGCTAATTTCTAAATTATATAAATTACATCAACAATACAAAATGAGTTTTCTAATTAATTTAATGAGCTGATATAATTATGATTTAAACACCAACAGTTAACATAAATCAATGATACTTTGGCTATTAAAAGAGAAATATCCCATTAGGGGAAATCAAAAGATATATGTGAGGAAAAAAGGTCTAATTTTTCTAATAAATAATGACAAAAGGAATCACCAGTTCCACTGAAGTAGAGATGTGATTAATAGCACCAAACATGCTTTTCTTACATTATTCACCATCACACTCAAGGTTGAAATTTGCAATATAGTTTCCTATTTAGATAAGAACATGAGGCATCCTAATTACCTTCTAATTATTAGATTTTCTTTTTGTAATTTAAGTTGTGTTTTTAATTCTAATGACTGTGAGGTCCAAAAACATCGCTATTAGTTGATGGCATTTAATTAAAAGATAACTTTTCCAAATGATTAACTGAAATATTAATACATTGTCAAAAGCTTTTCAATGCCATTCTGCAACATATTTAGTTTTAGACAGCCCACAGATTAAAAGCCAAGTTCAAGCCGGGCAGTGGTGGTGCACGCCTTTAATCCCAGCACTAGGGAGGCAGAGGCAGGCGGATCTCTGTGAGTTCGAGGCCAGGCTACAGAGTGAGTTCTGGGAAAGGCGCAAAACTACACAGAGAAACCCTGTCTAGAAAAACCAAAATTAAAAAAAAAGCCAAGTTCAGTACACTGATTTCTGCACAATCTTGATAACAACATAAACCATGTATGATTGGATCTTCCATTGACAGTGCAATTAGATATACATATCCAGAGGTTCTCCCATTCATGATGCTATTCACTGAGCACCTAGCAGACACTTATCTTAAGCATTGATGCTGGCTATTGTGTTCAGTGTTTTCATGTGTTTGCTCTGTGTAGTGTGCACGTATGTATTGTTGTTTCTTTGCAAATATGATCACATCTACCATTTGTAAAAGTGGTTGGTTTTGGTCTAGCCACCTATCAAACAGTTTCCTGACATTCTTTTCCCAGGTGGGTTTCCTTGGACGTGACTTAAAAATGTATTTTATATTCCAAGAGAATTGGAGTTATGCCTACATGACAAATATTTATTCTTTCATTTGATTTTATTTATGTTATTGCATTATTAGAATCTGAAAATAACAGTCCTTCCAAAGTTTAGTTTTACAGAATTTGGGGAGCCAGTGGGGGTGAGAGCTGCAAACTTTCAAGTGGCTTCTTGGGTCAACTTTATATTAAGTTTCTAACTTTTGGAAATTTCTATTTTAATAAAAGATGTGTTCCTAACTTGCATATTGCCTTCTGTTTCCCTAAAGGTAGGTACTAAATTTTATCTAGGAATTTTTTTTTGGCAGTTGTCAAAATATCCATGCACTTTCCTAGTATCATGTTTCAATGTGCTGGATAACACCAGACAGACAACAGTAAGATTTTTTTCCAACAGAAAATGGCCTTCTCATCTTTCATAGTACTCTTCGTTTAAACTATATTTATAAACATTGAACACTGAAAGCAACAATACACCTTCAAACAAGTCAAGAAATACAAACTCGGGAAATACTAAAGTTTGTAACTTGAATTTAACAAGAATTGATGCTTATGCCTTTTTTTTCTTTGTATTCAGGCCAAATACTCCTTTAGATTTACAGGAGGCAACAGCGAACCAAGCCAGCCTCCTGCACTATAAACTCATAAATGATGACAGAATGTGAAAGGACAGGTAAAGTCATTTGGAAATCTGATGCTGGGCCAGTGAGATGGGCCAGTGAGATGGCCCAGCAGCTAAAGGTGCTTGCAGCCAAGCCTGGCAACCCGATTTTGACTCCTGGATCCCACATGCTAGGAGAGAACCTACTCCTGTATGCTGTCCTCTAGTCTCCACACATCTCCACACATGTGCGTGTTTGTGTTCTCTCTCTCTCTCTCTCTCTCTCTCTCTCTCTCTCTTCCCTCTTTCTCTGTCCCTCTCCCTCTTTCTATCTTCTGTTGAGCGTGGTATAGAATTCCCTCCTGTAGGCTGATTTCAGAAGCACGTGATGCAAAACTGGCATGCCAGCAGAGACCTTCAAAGAAAAAAGGGCACCTGCACTCTCTGAGATAGAGCATCTCAGGCTGAAGGAGCAAGTGCAGAAGTCCTGTGGTATGAACATCCTTGGCATGCTCAAAGAGCAGCAATAGTATTCTACCGAGACTTTCCCCCCACAGTTTTAACATTACTCATTTTCAAGTCTGGGGCTTTATAAAACTGGTTTCTTTTATTGTTTGATATCACATAGAAATATCAAAACTACTTCTTAAAAAATTGTATTTTCCTACCAATTTTTAAAAGCCACCTCTCTTAATGTGGTGCCTCAGTGAATTATGACAAAGTTCCTGAAGTTTCTCTGTAAGATTAATGCATTTTAAACTATTGCTCATGTTTAGTTGATAACATTTTTGTCATTGGTTCAAATGTGTGGTTTTTTCAGAGAAAATGGTAACAATAATTGGCTTTTCTTTTCTTTTTGAACTTTTCAACTTCATGTATTTTTTTATAACCCACTTTTGATTTTAACTTAGGAATGCTATTAACCTTTTCTCTTTGACCTTGAAGCTCAATTCTTTTATGCTTTGTTACATTCTTCCATTGACTCTTTTAGATTCCTCTAATTAAATCATCCAGTCAGTTGAATAACCTTATTTGTTTCTACTTTTCAAGTCCCAAATCTAGGCCTGAATTGTTTCCTCTCTACCATTTCTAAGGCTCACCAATATTGCAGCAAAAAGTGGTGGTGGCGGAAATATTGCTTTGCCTCTAAGTTCAGAAAAGTAAAATGTTGTCTGTGAGAGTCTTCCTTAAGAACTCCACTGAGCTTGATACACAGGAAATGAAATATTCTCGTCTTTAGGTTTTGTGAGGCAACCACTACAACTAAAATACAAGATTTGCTTTTTGTTTTATCCAAGTTTCCCACACATTCCTCCTTCCCTCTCCTCCTCTCTTTCCCTAACCTCTCCTCTCTCTTCATATTTTCCTTCCTTCCTTCCTTCCTTCCTTCCTTCCTTCCTTCCTTCCTTCCTTCCTTCCTTCCTTCCTTCCTTCCTTCCTTCCTTCCTTCCTCCCTTTCTTAAAAGACATGGTTTCATGTGTTCCATAATAAACTCCAACTCACTATGTAGCCTTAGTAGCGGATGACCTTATACTTCAAACCCTCCTGCCTCCACCTCCCAAATGCTGAGATTATAAGCATGAGCTACCATGCCAGATTTATGTGATTTTTGAGAATGAAAGTAGGACTCATACCCTCTAGGCGAACACTTTGCCAACTGAGCTGTGTCCCCCGCCAATCAAGTTCCTTTAAACCCTTTTTTAGGTCAGTCTCCCTATATTGACCTAGAACCAGGCAAAAATTGAATCTGTCTTTATTTACTTTAGAATAGCTTTACTCTTTTTAGACTTAGACACAAATGGAATTATACAGTGTGCAAGATTTGTGTTTGTTTTGTTCCCTCACCATAGTGTTTATATGTTGCTGCATATATCAATAATGTACTTATTTTATTTATGAACATTATTCTATCATATTAATACAACATAATTTATTTATCTACCCTTCTATTTGAAAATTTGAGCTGGGTCTCAATTTTGCCCAATACCAATAAAATTAAAATAGAAAGTACTAGAGGTGTTTGTGTAGGCATATATATATATTATATATATATATATTCAGTTTGTTTGGATAAACATCTAGAATGTAATTACAAAATCATCTGGTCAATGTATATTTAACTTTAGAAGAGGCTGCCAAACTGTCTTCCAAAATGGTCAGTCTATTTAAACTTCCCACAGGCAGTGCAGGACGGATCCAATTGCCTCCCATCCTCACCAAGATGGGATATTTAAAGACTGTTACTCCTTTTAAATTACAGTTGCCCTAATGAACATGTAGTGGAGTCTTATAGTGGCTTCAATTTTTATTTCCCTGATAACTGAGAATTTTGAATAATTTTCATGTGCTCTTGGCAATTGGTATTTTTTTTGTCTTGGTTTGTTCATGAGGTATCTGTCCAAGTGTTGTACCAGATTTTAAAAAGTTGATTTTCATTCTTTTTGTTAATGAGTTTCAGGAGTTCTTTCACTGCTCTAATTGCCAGTTTTGTGACAGATAAATGTGCCAACACCTTAGGTAGCTTGTGTTCAACCCACTCACTTCTCTAAGGCCGCATTTGTGCTCTCTTTCTGGCTTCTCC
>CABHPQ010103490.1:0-20532 GCA_902168405.1 Peromyscus aztecus
TTTTTTTAAAGAGGTAACACATTAACTCAGTTACTTAACAAGAAATTCCATAGTGGAATTACAAGTGTGTGGTAACCATGCCTTGCTGGATTCTAACAAACAACCCATGCTCTGCTGACAGAACAGGCGCTCCACTTGACTAGTTACAACAGGTAAAGACATTGAATTCATGTTAAAGGTGTAAAGAAAGACGCACTCGAAGGGCGTTTAGTGGAGAGAAATCTTGGTGTTTTTGAGATCTTCTGATGTCTTCCTCTTCAGGAATGGCCTGAGTATGTGGAACACAATATGGATACAGTAGGGTTTTGCCAGAATGAAAAATGCAGGTCAGCTCTGGATTGCATTTCAAAAGGTAAGTACAAACATATTACACATTATGGCGTTTCTTCTGGTATCTTAACCAGAATTGTGGTATGTGTTTTATTTTATGCAATGTTTTTTAAAAAATGTAATTTTGCCACATATCTTACAAAGAAAACTGATTCAGAGATGTTGATGGTTTAAACTTCATTTTGTTTTTTAGGTCCTTTTAAGAACAACAGAAACAGGGCCAGGCATAGTGGAGATGGAGGCAGGTGGATCTCTGAGAGTTTGAGGCCAAACCTGGTCTACACTATTCATGTAGAATAGTGAGTTCAAGGATGACCAGAGCTTAGATAGAGAGACTGAACCTGTCTACAAAAAAAAAAAAAAAAAAAAAAAAAAAAGAAGCAAACCGAATGAACTCTTTAACAGATAAGTAGTATAAATATATTTTATTGTATGTTAATATTTAAGCCCAAATTTGCTACTTTTTTGTTATTTCAGGTGCCAATATTAAGGTGATTTCTGACTTATCTGAAAATAAATGCTGTTTGTATTCATCTGAAATTAGAATGTGCCACCTTTCCCACAAAAGGCTGGTTAGTCCTCAGTACCAGTTACAGAATGTCCCTACATTAAATCTAGACTTTCTGTACTATATTGTAAAAGTTATGATTTGCTTCCTAACAGCTGTAGTAGATACATCTGCTGATCTTAAAATTGATCTGATATGGTATTTATAGTAGCTAAGATAAAGGTTTGTTTAGAACCACTTCAAATGGTTATTAGTTGTACTTAGTGAATTTAAGAAGTTATAGCAATAATACAGCAAAACTCATGTGACATTAGTGTGGTGGCACACACCTTTAACCCCAGCACTCAGGAGGCAGAGGCAGGTGGATCTCTTGTGAGTTCAAGGCCAGCCTGGTCTACAGAGGGAGTTTCAGGACAGGACAGCCAGGGCTACACAAACCCTGTCTCAAAAAACGAAAAAGAACACACAGACTAGACATATTTTATATACTGACTTAGATATAGTCAGTTTCTCTATCTGAAAATAGATCCAAAGCCAACCAACACTTCTGTCAATTTGGGCTAAATGTATTGACTGTAAAATGTAGCACATAGAAGTCATGATGATAAAATACTTTTTAAACTGTTTTGAGTTGATTGCATAGTAGTTAAGATATTTAGGTAAAATGATGTGATATTTAATCCACATATGTGTTCTAAGTCCAGCAATACCACATATCTCAACTCAGTGAACAGATTAGTTTCTTTGAAAAGCCAGCCCAGAAGTTAGTTGATCTGGGCACTGTTAGCATAAACTGGTGCTCCTGGCCTGAATTCACATTCTTTCTACTCTAGTTATGACACTTGCTTTTTTTCATCACACTATTATACAGTGCACTGCTAGCTAGGAATCAGCCCCACTGCTACATGGTCTTACTAACAGTATGGAAGGATTGGGTTCTGGTTCAAGCAGCTGTTGGGATGATTGACTAGAAACTGTTAATCCATAAACTCCACTCTTTATAAAGGAAAGAGCAAAAATGTTTACCATAATTATAAACATAGCTTTTATCTACTAAACTGGATTTTTTAAAATACAAAAACCACAGTAGAATATGATCATTCTAGTTAAAGAGAGCTAAAGAGATGGCTCAGTGGTTAAGAGAACTTGTAGATTTAGTGCCCAGCACCTATGAAGTGGCTCACAGCCATCCATTACTCCAGTTCAGGAAATTTAGAGCCCTATTCCGACCTCCATTGGCACCAGGCACAGACATGGTACATATACATACACATATACAAAAACAATCTAAAACTTTAAATTCTAGGTAAGACAGAATGTATTTTTTTTTATTGTTTTGAGACATGGTTTCTTGGTATAAATGGCCATCTTACAACTTGATTTGTAGACCTGTCTGCCACCACATACTAAGAATACACACACACACACACACACACACACACACACACACACACACACACGCGCGCGCGCGCGCGCATGCACAAAAATGTTTTTATTTTATGTTTATTGGTGCTTTGCCTGTGTGTATATCTGTGTGATGTGTCAGAAACCCTGGAACTGGAGTTACAGACAAGTGTGAGCTGCCATGTGGTTGCTGGGAATTGAACCTGGCCCTCTTGAAGTGCTCTTTGACCTCTGAGCCATCTCTCGAGCCCCACCACTAACAATTTTTAATCAAATATGAATCTACATTTTAATAGAAAGCAGATATCCTCAATTACCCAACAACGTTTATAAGACAAAAATTTAATGAAAATTGGTCAGTGGGTATATATGATCCATGGTACTAGTCATATGAAACTGTCACAGAAATGTTCAACAGAAGAGATAGTGAAGAAAATGTTACATATTGTCATCATCTGATTCATCTTCTTCCTTCAAAGATTCCTGTTAAAAGAAAAAAAAAGTATTTTAAGTTTTTCATCTTGTTGCATCCTATGGGAACCCGCATTTTAAACTTTTGTGACTACAAACTGTTACTTATACCTTAAAAATACTACCTTAAGGAGCTGGAGTGACAGCTCAGTGGTTAAGAGCACTGGCTACTCTTACAAAGGACCTGGGTTCAATTCCCAGCAACCACATGGCAGCTCACTACTGTCTGTAACTCCAGTTCCAGGGAATCTGAGACTCTCACACAAACATACTACATGCAGTCCAAATACCATATGCATATAAAATAAAATTTAAAAAAAAATAAACTACCTTAAAGATAACCCAGTGACAAGTCTATTGTCCTGTGATAATTCAATATAAAAGCATTAAACATTCAGGGGTGGGGGGGAACCTTAGAATTTTGTTTTGTTTTGTTTTTGTTTTTAGAGACAGGGTTGCTCTATGTAGCCCTACCTGACCTGGAAATTGATTTGTAGGCCAGGCTGGCCTTGAACTCAAGAGATCCTCCTGCCTCTGCCTCCCATGCTAGGAGCACCCCCACACCTGGCCCATGTTGGAATTCTCAAGCAGAGAATTTTTTTTTTTAAATTAGGACAACTCTATCCCCACTAGAGGTAACCTAAAAAACTGTTATCCTTAGTTCACACATCACCCAAGTTCCCTTGTGACTCAGTCCATGGGAATATTTACAACAGTGTTCTTGCTGTTGCTTACCTTGGCATATTTCTCTGCTTCCTCTCTTATATCTTTTGGAACAATTTCATGTCTTCCTTTAGTTACTGTAAAGTCAAGCAATATATTAAAAATGAGGATTGTGATTTGCAATACCATTCATTCTGCCTGATCTACAAGTAGGTAGGGTTCATTTTTTTGTTGTTTCCTCCCCTAATACTCAATGTTCCCAAGTTGAGCTTACTTGAAAATAACAGTAAGTTTGACTTACAAATCTTGACAAGGACATAAAACATCATGTAGATGTTTCAATGAGAACTATTCACAACATCAGTTATTGCATTGAACTGTTTCATTAACCCGTCTTAAAGTACAAATGAAGTCTAGAATACATAAATGTACCGATGTAACTTACATTCACCAACCCAGCTGAGCTCTAGTTCAAAAGCTTTATCCTTAACTTCATCATGTACTATATAAATTCTACAAGAGAAAAGAAATGAACATCAGCACAAGTTCTGTGAACAGAGTACAATCTAGACATTTTATGCCTGGTGTTATTTATAAAATGATACACTTTCCAGGCTAGTTTGAAAATGAGAAAAGAAAAATTAGGGGCTGGCAAGACAGCTCAGTGCTAAGAGCACTTGGGTTTGGTTCTCAGCACCCACATGATGTAGACTTACAACCATCTATAACTCTTTCCAGGGTATCCAACACTCTCTCTGGCCTCTTGGGCACTACATACGTATACACATGGTGCATGCAAGCAAAATACTTACACACAAAAAATAAAAATATTCTTTTCTTAAAATGGCCAATCTCTACAGATACTAACATACTTCTATTACTCAAATTCAGTTTATTTTGATAGTGTTTTAAAGCTTCAAATAAAAAAAAAGACATCTCAGAAAGAAAACAGGCTCAAGCTGGAAAGGCCATCATGAACTGTGTGCTTTTTTCAAGATAAACTAACCAATAATTTAAGCCCCCTCTCCAAATAGCTTACATGTCACTAAAACTTGTTCTTACGTTGTAAACACATTACCAACTTACAATAAGGCACATAACCAGTTTCAACAGTAGTATAAACTGAGTATCAACTGACAGCAATGGCTCATGCCTATAGTCCTGGAGGGCTAAGGCAGGAGAATCCTGAATGATGCCGACTTCAAATTAACAACCCCCGCCCCCAACACACAGCAACACAAAAACTATCCAAAACAAAGCTTTCCTTTTCCTTAAACTTACTTTTGGAGGCTCTGGGAAAGCCTTGCTATATAATAGGAGAGGACCTTAGTCACACTAGGAAAGGATGGCTTCCCGAGAGGGAACAAATTGCTACCTACCAATTACACAAAAATATGAAAGGTGCCAAAGGGATGACTTCCAACAGAACTTCAAAGACTGCTTCAGTGAAAGAAACTGGATTGTATCATATTCACACTAGGGCAAGAAACTGCTTCCACTTTCTAATGTAAGACAGTTCTTAACTGATAAGAGGAGAAGGACTTGCCATGAACACCTGCAAATAAAGATGTATGGACTAAGGGCACACTGTGAGTCACTGTGACACCTCAGCTCTCATGACAGTTTCTTCCCCTCTTAAATTCTATTTTGGGGAGGAGGTTGCAAGGGCAGAGGATGGATATGAAGAGATGGGGAAATGAATGGGATCAGGATGCATGATGTGAATTCCACAAAGAATCAATAAAAAGTTAAAAAAAAGAGAATGCCTGCCTGCTTCACAGTGGAAGGTGAATGGGGGGTGAGTCTTGGCAAGAACAGGAATAGCAGCAAACAAAATCCCTTTGTAAGAGATTATAAATGCTGGGCGGTGGTGGCGCACGCCTTTAATCCCAGCACTTGGGAGGCAGAGGCAGGCGGATCTCTGTGAGTTCGAGGCCAACCTGGTCTCCAAAGCGAGTTCCAGGAAAGGTGCAAAGCTACACAGAGAAACCCTGTCTCGAAAAAACAAAAACAAAAACAAAAAAATAAAAGAGATTATAAGCACCATCTTTTTTTATTATGCTAGAACCCAGAGTTTTCCTTCTATTATAAAATACAAAAACTGAAAAATACTATTGCATAAAGAACCAACTCAGTACATTTGTTCATACAGTTTGCCTGAAAAGGTATCTACAAGATGTTTTAATAGAAAAGCCCGCATTCTTTAATCTAAATTTTTTTGAAAGAGAAGGCTTTTTGAGACAGGGTTTCTCTGTGTAACCCTGGCTATCTTAGAACTCTCACTGTAGACCAGGCTAGCCTCACACTCAGAGATCCACTTGCCCCTGCCTCCTGAGTGCGTAGGCACCACCACACCCTGCAAATTAAAATTAATTCATCTTTTTGAATTACTACCCACCAGGTGTTCTGACTTTATTGCTTAGTATTTCAAAACTTGTTAAACCGAACTCGCTCTATACCTGTAATGTAAATCCTGTTTTCTTACAAAAGTTGTTTTTTTATAGAACTTATATGATAAATATGATAAACCTAAAAAGATTCCAACAGCAGCTGGTATTAATAAGCCAGCTTCTTAAATCACATGCAGAGATAACTATGAACCTACAAAAGAAAGTTAGTGAAGCCACGTGTGTGGCTCAATGTCAGAACACATATTCAGTATGTGAGACCCATGTTCTATTCTAGTAACACATAAACCTACAGTGTTTAAGCACTTTTATTTTTAAAAAATGTAGACTTATTTACTTTGTGTATGAATGTTTCGCCTATGTGTATGTGTGTGTGCTTTGTTAACCATGGAGGTCAGAAGAGGGCCAATCCCAGGCCTCTTCTAACTGGAATTATATATGGTCACCATGTGGGTGCTGGGAATCAAACCCAAGTCCCATGCAAGAACAAGTGTTCTTAACTGCCAAGCCATTTCTCCAGTCCCTGTAAGCATTCAAAAGTAGAATTTCTAAATTTCTACTATGTCCTCTTCCTATCTTTGAATCCTACTGCATATATACAGGTTTACTTTGTCACAAACTATATTTCTCAATCCCATTTATTACTTTTTAAAATATACCAAAACATTTAATTAAAATGCCACCTTTAAAAAATACGATCTCCAGGGGCTGGAGAAATGACTCAGCAGCACTGGCTGCTCTTCCAGAGGACCATCTCACACTTTTGAACTTTGAACTTCAAAGTTCAAACTTCAAAGCTCCACCCCTTGATGCTTATTCACACCATGATCCCAGAAACACAGCTGCTAAAATAAATCAAGGCCTTGAGACTGTCCCTACCTCAACTTTCAGAGCCAACAAGCAGACAGTACAGGCTACCATTCCCCCTCCACTCCCCGGGAGGAGTGCCCAGGGTGGCAGGGTCTCCTACGCCCCTTAAATTAGCCAAGTTCTTCCTCCCAGAACACACTGGCTGGGGATGTACTAAAGATGCATGAACTAGAATGGGGTCTGTGGACTGCACAGTCATCTTCAGCTCCTGTACACCCCCCAGGAGCATGGAGGAGGTGGCTAGTTGGAAGGAGTAACTCAACAACAAAACAATAGCTCCGATAGGGCAAGGAGGCCCTCCAGGGTTGTTACACCATAAGAGACCCTGGCACACCTACGTTGCGTGCCTGGAATGCCAGATGGGCAGCAGTGGCCCAGCTGTTGCACTGCCTGCGCAGAGACATGCCCAGACCAACACTAGGAGACTGGAGGGTTGGAGGTGGGTATCCTAAGGGTGGTCCACGGCAGACAGATGGAACAGCAGGCAGGGGTCTCTGGTTTGTCGCTAACTTTATTTCTCGACCCCATTCATTACTTAAAGATGTGACTTTCCAGGCAGAGTGGCACATGCTTTTAATCCCAGAAGAGGTAGAAACAAGTGGATTCTCTTTTGATTTCGAGGGCACCCAGGGCTATGTTGTGAATCTTTTGTTTCTAAATAAAAATAAAAATGTAACTTGAATATATTCAGGCTAGGGGTTTATCTCAGTAGCACAGCACATTCTTAGCATATATAAAGGCCTGAGTTCAGTTCCCAGTACATTTTCAAACATAAGAGCTACTTAAAAATTAATGTATACAGAGATGAGGTCAAATAAGTTTTTGTTTTTTTTTCTTGTGGATGGCAGATAAAGTTTCAAACAACTTACATTTTTGCAACTTCTTTAACTACATCACGGCAAGTCATTTCTTTCATCTACAAGAAAAGCATACTAATTAATTTTGTGTTATGTATAAAACCAGGAATAGTGATGCACAACTTTATTTGCAGAACTTGGGAGACAGAGACAGGCAGATCTCTGAGAATTCAAGGCCAGCTTGGTCAATATAGCAAGCTCCAGGACAGCCAGGGGTACATATAGACCCTGTCTCCAAAAACAGAGAGAAAGGAAGAAAAGTGTAACCTATTTGCTTAACTATTTTCATGACTTAGTATTAATTACCAGTGCTCTTTTTCTTTAGAGTTGGACAACAGCTTAATTCAATTAATTATATAGGTGGTTATGAACTGATAGGTGGCTGTTGAGAACTGATCCTCTACAAGAGCAGTAAGTGCCCTTGACCACTGAGCCATCTCTACAGCTCCAGGGACAAGTTCTAAGATACCAAAAATGAGCCAGGTGGTGGTGGTGGTGGTGGTGCACTCCTTTAATCTCAGCACTCAAGAGGCAGAGGTAGGAAGATCTCTGAGTTCAAGCCAACCTGGTCTACAAAGTGAGCTCCATGACAGCCAGGGCTGTAACACAAGAGAAACCCTGTCCCGAAAAACAAAAGATTTAATTAAGCAGGTTATTAAAGGAATTTTATTTTATATATAACATAAATATATTAAAAGGATTTTATTTCCTTTGATTTCACGGAAGATAAAAGTAGAGGAAAAGCAGGAAGAAGGAAAAAAAGGTAAAGTGAGAAGCCAAAGGCAGGTTGAGATGGCTCAATGGTAACGGCATACACCACCAACCCTGGGACTGGCAATAGCACACCATGGGACATGGATCATAAATAGGAACACACCAAGTTAAACAATGTAACAAACAAATAAATGATAACAAAAGCTTCTGTACCAACCAGGGCTACATAGTGAGAATTAACTCAAAAAGACAAAATAAAGTTGTTTACATTGGAACTCACTCATTGTTCCTTTAGTAAACGATTGGAAATCCAGAGAAAAATCTAGGTGGGTGTCCAGCTGAGGAGTCTGAATAGTGTAGAATGCATTAGAACTAGCTGTGGCTAGTGTGATGGCATCCACCTGTGATGACAGTGCTGGGGAGGCTGAGGTACAAGGGTATAGAGTTGGTCTGTAATAACAGGTTTACAAAAGTGCTTGAGCAAACCAGTTTTCATTTTTCAGATACTAAGGTGATGAAAGATTCTAATATAGTGGTTTGAGCTGTCAGGCAGCTAACCACCACCACCTGCAATTGCAGCCCCAGGGAGGTGATACTTCCTTCTGCCTCAGTAGGCAACCGTATTCACAAGTGTACATTCCCGTACATATAATTAAAAGTAAAATTTTTGAGGCTTCATATCACAAAAGCAGACAACAGCCAGAGTATTTGGGAAAATCAGGTTTAAAAGAAAATACTCTATACTAACAGCTGAACATAGTTCACAGTTAGCAGAAAGTGGGTAGTTTTAATCTGAGACAAGATCTCACTGTATGGCCCAGCCTGGCCTCTGAATATGCAGCACTCCTCAACCGCCTTGAATCCCAGGATTACAGGGTGTTCCACTAAGCCACATTTTAAGGGGTAGTTTTAAACTTCATGCTTTCTTTAGGCGCAAAGTAGGGAAAAGCACTTGAGCAGACACTAATATTTTTAAGATAAAAGCTGTGTCCAAAGACAAGATGTAGGAGGAAAACAAAACAAAAAAATCTTTTCTTATTGCAGCTGACCTAAGAATGGACTTTAAGGATTTTTGTAGCAATATATATAAAGTAGTTTTGGGGGCTGGAAAGATGGCTCAAAGGTTAAGAGCACTTGATGCTCTTGCAGAGGAACCCAGGTTCAGTTCCAAACACCTACATGGTGGCTTACAACCATCACTAACCCAAGTTCCAGGGAGCCTGATGCCTTCCTCGGGCCTCCATGGGTATAGACACACATGCACTACACAGACATGCACACAGGCAAAACCCTCATACACAAGAAATCTTGAAAAAGTTTTAAGTTTTTCCTTCTTGAGTCTTTACAGAAGCAATCAAAATCATGCCAGGATACATGATACAAGTCATAGATAATGTGTTTCCAGGTTTCCTATTTAACCAGTGAACTTCACAAAGTCTCTAAAATCAAGTGGCATGATATTGTTGGACTAAGAGGTTTGTAAATCCCACTTCTAGTAAAACCCAGCATTCAATGTACTTTACCTGAAGCTTTTCTATTTCTGTCTTTGCAGCTTGCCTGGCTTTGCCAATGGCACAACCCCAATAACCCTATGTAAAAGGAGGGAAAGAAGAAAAAAAGTCAATTAGGATACATTATTTGATATCATTAATAGTTACTACTTAGTGGTGGTGCACACTTTTAATTCTAGCACTTGGGTCACAGAGGCAGGTAGATCTCTTTGATTTGGAGACCAGCCAAGACTACATGGTGAGACCCTTGTCTCCAAAAAACAGAACAAGTAAAAGAAATATCCAAATACATTCACATGAATGTCAAGGAGCTTGAAATATCAAACCTAATTCTAGAAGAATCTAGGTTGGGGCTGGAGAGATGGCTCAGTGTTTTACAGGACCTGCTGCTCTTGCAGAGGACCATGTTCAATTCTCAGCACCCATGTGATTGTTTACAAACATCCTTAACATCAGTTCCAGAGGGATTCACTGCCCTCTTCTGACCTTTGCAGGTACCAAGCACACACAAGATACACATACATGCCGGCAAAACAGGCAAAAAATAAAATGAATAAATCTAATTTAAAAATTTGGGCTGGTTCCCCCCATGCTACATTTCCCACCCAAAGCCTTGAAAATGCAGGCAACCATTCTGCCACTGAGCAGTTATCCTGCCCTATTCAGTCTGAAGACACAATACAATGATGGGACAAGTACATACAAACTCAAAATACTATTTGTCACTAGGTAGTTCTCATCAAGAGCATCCTGAAAGCCAGTCATAAACTCTACGTCATAGCCATATGTTCATTAATATAAAAAAAAGCACTTTCCTTAAATGAGTTTTGGGTATTTATTCCTAAAATGCTGTGGATTGAAGCCAAGGCCTCACACGTGGTAGGCAAGCATTCAACTACTATGCTCTACCCAGGTGTTTCTTTTACTCTGAGACTTAGTCTTTGGTAAGCTGTCAAGATCCTTTTGAGAGGGCTCATGCTGGCCTTGAATTTGGAATTCTCCTTCTTCACCTCCACATATCTGGGACTACTGGTCTCCACCACTATGCCCAGCACTAACTGAGTTTAAACAATATTTTATAGAATGCACATGAGCTAAATGATAATGAAATGCCATTTAACTACAATAGAAGTTTAAATCACTTAACGTGTACTCACATATGAAACACCAGACGGATCAATCATGTAGAGCTGTGCACCATCATTCGCACTGTAAGACCCTAACATGAAACTGCATGAGAACAGACAGTTTACAACATGCTTCTCGATACCAGTACATATAAATGACAAAACTGCAAATAGATTTTCTTTGATAAAGTGCTAAGAAACAGATAACTTATAGTTAAATTCTTTGGTAAGACAGCTTCAATAAAAACTAGTATTAAACTACAGTATTTAAAATCCATGTGATTTGTTTAGTCAACCTTTCTTATGGAGCTTTTTATTCTGCAATATCAGAATGTAGCAAAAGGGGTAAGGACAGGTACAGACAAAACAACTCCAAGGGCCTAAGCAAAGCCCCTGCACATTCACAGGCCGAGGGGACAATGTGTGGTGAAAAGCACCCTTCATTTTATCCCTGGTAGACCGCTAGTCATTTCTCTGCAATGGTCAGAAATGGCTCAATATTTTTATATGCTCAACAAATTAAAATCAGGTTGTTAAGTGATCATGAATTACCAATTTTCTGAAACTATTTCCTTTAGAGAAATCAGCCTTAAGTTTGCCTATCTATCCCATCATGTGTAACATCCTAAGAGCCAACCACCCCAATCTGTGCCCAGCTTTTCCCCATCCAAACTCATGCAATTCCTCTTTCAGAATAGAAATCTGATCATCATTTAAAAACTCTTCAACATGCCCTCTCCTGAAAGCCTTTATTTTGGAGCTGTTATACACTGGCCTCACTGCACATCTGTAGTATCATTTCTGCATACCTTTCTACTACCTCTGCAATCCCCAAAATGCCCATGTTTCACACCAGCACATAAGACAGTCTCCACCCATTACCCCAATATTTCATGTATGTTTCCTCGTCACCTCTCTGGAACAGACCACTCCTTAACTGCTGCTCCACTATTCAGTACCAATGCCGAGATCCTGTCAATTCATCTCTAAGGGCTGTTTCATCAATGTGACATCTGTGTCCCCACATTAATGACTAATTCATGGTATATGCTCAAGAAACCACTATTCCTAGAAAGGAGCTGACAAACATGGAACTCAGTTACAATGAAAGGCATTCTATAAAGTCAAAAGAGAGGTTTCATAAGCAATTTGAATCATAACAAATGCTCTATTGGGGTCTAACATTGCTAATGAATAAAACTCAAGTTTTCAATAGATCTCTCATTTCTGTATTGAAATATGGCTGATAAACTTAAAGGCAAGATTACAGCTATATAATAAGATACTGGCTTGTGGTAAAGCATAGCCAACTAGGTTTTGTTCTCTTTACTTAAGACAGTCTTTTTTATCCCATGTTGGTCTTAACTATGTAGCTAACAATAAATTCTGTCAAGATAGAATATACTGAGTATCAGGGACTTAATGGCAGAGAATTTATTATGATTAGATTAAAATCATAATGACAAGTTTTCTCATCACTTCAGGACTATGATTCCTTTGACTATTCCAACAATTTTTAGGATTTTTTTGGAGACAGGCTCTCTAGATAGCAAGCTTTGAACTCACTATGTAGCCTAAGCTGACCCTGAACTTGAAGGTCTTGCCTCAGCCTCTGAGGACTGGGACCACAAACATGTATAGTCACATCCAGCTTATAAGTATACTTTCAATGGTTGCCTACTACTTTACGGTGAGAATTTGTACTTCAGAGTGTCTGTGGGGCTAATCTGGGGGACTAGGAAGGTGTCTCAGTGAGCAGAGTACTTGCTGCACAAGCATGATGACCTGAGTTTGATCCCCAGCATCCACAGAGAAGTGTGGTGGTGTATGTCTATAACCCCAGCACACTGGTGGAACAGATATTAATAAAAGGCTAATTTGTGGAGAAAAATAACTACTGTATAAATACGACTTAAAGGTCTCACAAAATTCCATACCTGCAGCCAAAAGGTCTAACAGCACTGTAGAGTGTATAAGCGTGTACGTACATGGCCACTCTGTCTGCAAGATGCTGTAATTATGGGGGGGAAAGACCTTATTAATACATTTCCATTACTGTTCAAAAGGTTCCATTACTGTTCAAAAGGTTCCTAGACATATCATCAACTTACTTTGAGAGGAATGTTGTAGCCAAAGTTAGATCTAAAGTTGGACGCTTCTTCTCTTGCTATGTCTGCTAAGGAACGAGCATCAGCCAGCAGACCTGCGACTGCCTGGAGGAAAAATACCAATTTAATAGACATTCTTGTAGCAAACCAAAAGGCAAATCATCTACTATTGGCTTATCTAATAGTTTTTTTTTTTTAAATGAGTATCATTTAAATACTGTCTTTGCTTAAAGGTCTTCAAAGGGCATTCTGATGTTTTAATGTAAGATCATAGCTAATTTACAACTCAAATGTCCAATGTTCAGAAGAAACATTTCTATCAGAGTTCACTTTCCCAAATCACCACTTCATTGTAAAGAATAAAAACCAAAAACATTGATCTTGGTCAAGGTTGGTTTTTATTTTAAAGCTGTACATTCAAAAAGTTATTAAAGCTTTTGTCTAAAAGCCCCAAAGGCTAATAACCAAAATTTTGCAGCCAACTGGCTAGCAAACTGCAAGGAGAAACTAAAATACAACATACCATTATCTTACAAGGTTGATGGCTTAAAACTACAGGCGCAGATGAATCTCTAAGTTTGAGACCAGCCTGATCTATAGATGGAATTCCAAGCTGGCCAAGGGTACAGAGAGAAACCCTGACTTGAAAAACCAAATAAATAAGTACAAACAAACAATCCAAAAAACTACAGTTCCTGCCACTTCGTTAAGACATGCTGAGGCCTTGAAGTCAATACCTAAGTAGCAGTGCAGAAAATTTCAAATTTGAAGAGACATAGTTAAATGTCACACTAGAGTATCTTATTCAAATAAGCCTGCTCAAACAAAACAAAAGCCTCTCTGCTTTCGTGGAAAGCTTTTGTGACGTCTAATAATTATCAAGTCACTATGAAGACGACAATTGCAGAGAGAGGAAATTTAGCCTTACCTTTCTCTGCCTCTTTCAGTACCTCGCAGTTTGCTGGTTTCTGTGTAGCTTAGGCAGGCCTTGAACTTCGGAGGCCTTGAACTTGGGATGCTCATGCCTCGACCTCTTTAGTAACCTGACCTACCAGGCCCAACCAAATTTCTAAGTATGAAGAATGCCATCAGCCTGATGACTTTATGTAACAAACAGGATAAATGTGAAAATTCTAGAATAAAATGTTTTTCAGGGCTGGAGAGATGGCTCAGAGGTTAAGAGCACCGAATGCCCTTCCAGAGGTCCTGAGTTCAATTCCCAGCACCCACATGGTGGCTCACAACCATCTGTAATGAGATCTGGCACCCTCTTCTGTGTATGTAATAAATAAATCTTAAAAAAAAAATGTTTTTCAGCACTAACAGGCCTATTGAAAAGAGAACTACTTAAGCACCCTCTACTAGCTTTCTTTTAACCTGACAGGTTTCCTCAGAACGTCACAAACACTAGCAATAATAAATCTGTCTGGGAGAGAAAATGGTGGGAAAAATCCTTCAGAAGGAAAGAAAAAGCTTAAGGCTCACTGTCTACTGTCAATTCTTTTCTAGGTGTATCATCATGTCTCTTTTAGAAATAAAGCCATCACTGAATATTGCTGTGTAGCAGGCTCTGGAGTAACAATGAAACTCAAGGTTGAATCCAATTTTTTCTTTAGTAGGTGAGCACCTGTTAGCTCATCTGTAAAAGTGGGATGGTCAGGATTAAATAATATAAATTATGTGACGAGCCCATACCCTAACACCTACCACACAGGTTGTTCTCTTCCCATTCGGGTAGCATAGTTAAGATTACTCAGTTAAGCTGGGTGATGGTGGTGCACACCTTTAATCCCAGCACTTGGGAGGCAGAGGTAGATGGATCTCTGTGAGTTGGAGGCCAGCCTGGTCTACAGAGCGAATTCCAGGGCAGGCAGAGCTACACAGATACACACTGAAAGACTAGTTCATTATTTTATTTATGAAAGTTCTTATGGAATGAAGCCTATCATCTACATATGACTTTAGCACCTACCTGTAATGTATTTATGGCTTGGCTTACACTCAGATGGTTTAGCTATCAAACTATGATCTAAGAGATGCCTAAGGAGCTATTAATGTCCTTCTCCTTGCACTTTACATAATTTCCTCTTTCTATACCTTACTATAAAGTGTTCTGATAACATTTAGTGGTAATCCCAATAATTGATAAGAAAGGCTTAACATTTTTTGCCTCTCAAATATTTATCTCCCTGGTGATCTATGCTGTTAAGATCTCATTTCTGCATACTCTGAATCACGTTCTCATCCTTAAGGCAACTTGAGTTTTCTTGTCACCAGTAAGGTTATGAAACAGTTTCCTTTGTTTTAGATATTGAATGAACAAACCATTATTGTTGTGGCTGCTCAATCATATATTACTGCCTTAATATTAAAGAAATAAGTTCTTTTTTTTTTTAAGATTTATTTATTTATTATGTACACAGAGGAGGGTGCCAGATCTCATTACAGATGGTTGGCACCACCATGTGGGTGCTGGGAATTGAACTCAGGAACTCTGGAAGAGCAGTCAGTGCTCTTAACCTCTGAGCCATCTCTCCAGCCCGAGTTAAGTTCTTAAAAATAGAATTTAATGTACTTTTGATTACATAAAAGAAATTAGAGAAAATAGGATGAACATTTTAAAGTGTGATCTTACCATTCCAACATGTCGATCAACATTAAAAAGTCGTTTATTGGAGCCTTCTTCATAAAGTTTAGAAAGGACTAATTTTTCTACCCCAAACACAACACCGTCTTTACATCTGATCCCAATAGCTGTACTGAAACAAAAAGAAATTTTTCTTAGCTAAAATAGAAGGAATTTATATATAAAAATCAATAAATAAAAAGAAAATCAAAGGGTTGGATACAGTTCAGATGATAGAGCCATGGCCTAGCTTGTGAAAAGCCCTGGGTTCAATCTCCAGCATCATATTTAAAACAAACAAAGGTGTGCGTATACTTGCAATCCCAGTACTTGGGAGATGGAGGCAAGAGGATCCATAGTTCAAGGTTATGATGTTTTTATTTATGGTAAGTTTATATAGAGAGAGCACCTAGAGTTAGAGGCCAGCCTGGGCTACATGAGACCTTGTCTCAAAGCTAACTTTGGGCTAGGATGACAGCTTAATTAGTAGAGTCTTTGCCTACCAGGAATGAAGCCCTTGGTTCAATCCCCAGCAGCACACAGAAGCCAGGCACAATGGTGCACACCTGCTATCCCAGCACTAGTAAATAGAAAGGTCAGAATTCCAAGGTCATTCTCTGCTACAAAGTGAGTTGAAGGACACCCTAAGACACAAAGGACCCTATCTTAACAATACACAAATAAATGTAATATTTAAAACACAGAAACCTTTTAAACGTGTATTTTTTTGTTAAACCTGGCAGCACTTGATTGTATTTATTTTCTGTGTGTGCTGTCCTTTCATATGCACAGAGGTCAGAGGACAACCAAGGGAGTATTCTCCTGCCCCCATGTCAATCTCAGGGATCAAAGTCAGGGCTGGTGGCAGGTGCCTCTGTCCACAGATAGAGTCATCTTATTGACCCACTTTAAAATGTTTAAAACTATCTCCAGGTGGTGGTGGCGCACACCTTTAATCCCAGCACTCGGGAGGCAGAAGCAGGCGGATCTCTGTGAGTTCAAAGAGGTCAGCCTAGTCTACAGAGCGAGATCCAGGACAGCCTGGACTATTACACGGAGAAATCTCGAAAAAGAAAAAAAAAAAAAAAAAAAAAACCACCACCAAAACAAACAACTCCCCGCCCTGCCCCCAAAAAAACTAGAGGCCAGGTGTAGTAGCACCCTGTCTCAAACAACAAAAAGACAGTCCTACTGTGTAGCCCTTGGCTGGTCTGGAACTCACCATAACCTGCCTCTGCCTCTCAAGTGCTGGGATTAAAGATATGTGCCATGTCACACCAGGCTCAGTAAAGCCCTGTCTTTTAAAAAAAAAAAAAAAGAAAGGTGCATAACATACACAAAAAAGACACACTACATACAAACTAAAAGCAATGACTAAACTATTTTTCTTTTCACACCTCTTCCAATTATTCTGCAATAAGTGTGTAATGCTTCTAGTAAATATGTAAGTCAATAAAATATATGTCCTGTTACAACTCAGATCCTCTTTTTGGTTTTTTGACAGAGGGTTCTTTGTGTAGCCTTGGCTGTCCCTGAATTCAGAGATCCTCCTGCCTCTGCCTCCCAAGTGCTAGGACTAAAGGCGTGCATCGCTACCTCCTGGCAAAACTCAGATCTTAACCTCAAGTAAAATATGGATAAACTGTATGACGTTCTTTCCAGATTAAAGTATGTTACTTACTCTATTTCCCTCTCTTTAGTGGTGGGGAGGGTACAGAAGACCCAGCCAGGCTTTGCACATGCTAGGCAGGCACTCTACCACTGCACCACACCCCTGGTCCTCTTTCTCGTTTCCATCAACACTGTTACTAATGCTAACATGTAACTGTATTATTAATTTTACAAAACTTACAACTTATTCTTTGAATGCTAGGCACTACACTCTGCTCACACACACTAAGCATGCAGCATGAAGGCAAATCTCCAGCCCTGTAGGGATCTATCCTGCTTGTCTTTGTTTTGTGTGTGATGCCAGGGATCAAACCCAGGGCCTTGTGCATGCTAGGCAAGCACATTACTAGTAAGCTACACTCTGGGCCCTTTCTAAGTTTTGGGGATTTTTTGGGGGGTAGGGAAGGTGTGTTTTCTTTTTATCTGTTTTATGAGACGTGTTCTCTGTGTAGCCCTGGCTGTTTTGTGACTCCCTCTGTAGACCAGGCTGGCTCAAACTCAGAGATCCACCTGCCTCTGCCTCCTGAGTGCTGGGATTAAGAGTGTGCACCACCACCACCCAGCTCTCCTGAGTACTTTTTAAATCTAGTTGGTTGAACCTGAATGTGCAGAACTTATGTGTAAAGTGAGCTAACTATATTTACAACTATAAGCCATTTTAGGAAATATTAAATATTATCAGTAATAGTAAATAGTAAATAGGTCAGCAGTTTATTAGGTATTTGTTGTTACACCCAATAAATTCTCCTGTCAACTTGTGCTTTTTTCTTTGTGTGGTGCTGAGGGTGGAACCCAAGAACCATACAGTACTCTACCACTGAACTACATTACCAACCAGCAGGCCCATACACTGGCTAATTTATTCAAGAACTTTGAAAAACAGTATTATCATCCCTATTTTACAAATGAAGAAGCTGAGGCAAAAAGACTGTATGCCCATCATTAGCAAGTAATGCACCAATGGTCAAACTCAGGTGTTAAGACCTCTTCTGCGGGTCACTGCCCCTGGGTTTCTGCCAGCTCCTGTCTGCCTAAGTGTCTGGTTAGGAACACTCCCTCAAAGACCTACAGGGAACCAGGGCTAGGAACAGGCAGAGAACTATTACCTTAACAGAAGCATGTAAACATCTCTTATTTAAGTAAACTAATATTTAAATATTCAGCTTTTTCTTCTATTATGTTAAGTACTGATATAATCTATAGCCTGCACAAATAAATGCTTTCTGAGATTCCCCCAATAATTGTTTTAAATATAAAGTATACAAAAACCTGGGCATAGTGTCACATGTCTATAACCCCAGCATTCAGAAGGCTGAAGCCAGAAAAGCACACACAGAAGAGCACAAGTTTTAAGGCCTAGACAACACAGCAAGTCCTCTATCAGTTTTGGCTATATTCTGAATATGTAAAATAAAATAAAGGTATAAAAACTTGTGGGGCTGTTAAGATAGCTGAGTGAATAAGCATGATGACCCAATAAATAACACTTTCTCAGCTGGGCAGTGGTGGCACATGCCTTTAATCCCAGCACTCAGGAGGCAGAGACATGCAAATCTCTTGAGTTTGGGGCCAGTCTGGTCTACAGAGCACGTTTCAGGCCAGCCAGGACTACATTAAAAAAAACCCTGTCTCAAATCCAAAAACAAAAACATTGAATTTTTTCAGTTAGGTGTGGTGATGCACTCCTTTAAAAGCACTCAGGAAGTAGAGGCAGGTCAATCTTTCTGAGTCTGAGGCCTAACAATCTAGTCCTTATAAGGACTTTCATATCGAGGCTCTTCAATGAGACTAAAAAGAGATGAAAACATCATCTTTGTTTTTTCATATAACCACCTAAGAGCATACTATCTATTATTTTTTTTAAATTATGCCTATGCACTTGTGAGTGTATGTGCAAGCACATGCAGGAACCTGTGGAGACCAGAGGCCTCAGATCCCCCTGAGTTGTGTTACAGGTGGTTGTGAGCTGCCATGTAAGTGCTGGGAACTTGTCCCCTGCAAGAACAGTACACAGTCTTAACTGCTGAGCCTTCTCTCCAGCCCCGGAAGAGAATACTTTCATAAAACAGTTATAATCACAGCATATGTATTTCTAGTATAGTGGTTTTAGGCACATAATTATATGTCCCTAATTAGTTATTTTGGTACTTCCTGAACCTAACAGGTACTCGTAGTGGCAAAACACTTTCCTATCACACACCCCAACACAAGACAAAAATTAATCACTCTGTTACAGAACACAAATTAGTTTAAATGTTATCTACCAGTTTAAACACCACACTCAGTTCATGGGGTGCTGGAGTTCAAATCTGTGGTTTAATGCCTACTTACACAAGCAATCTACCACCTAAACTACATTCTCAGTTTTTTCTTTTTCCTAAATATTTCATTCTTTTTTTTGGTTTTTCGAGACAGGGTTTCTCTGTGTACTTTTGGTGCCTGTCCTGGATCTCACTCTGTAGACCAGGCTGGCCTGGAACTCACAAAGATCTGCCTTGGCTCTCCCTCCTGAGTGCTGGGATTAAAGGCGTGCGCCATGACCGCCCAGCTCCTAAACATTTCTTTAAAAGATTTTTATCTATATGTGCACACATCTGTTAGTGTTTGTGCATGTGTGTGCTGGTAAATGTACAGAAGGCGGGGGACTGGAAGCCTCAGATCTGAACTACAGGCCGTTAGTGGCACTGGGATCTACACCAGCCCTCATGACTGTGCACTGAGCCGTCTCTACAGTCCATTATTTCTTTATATAGAAAAAAATCTTTGTCAGGCATGATGGGGTACACCTTATTTTCTTTCTTTCTTTTTTTTCTTTTATTCTTTTATTGCAAGCAGCAAAGAGGTCGCCAGCAGCAAGGTGTACACCTTTAAACCCAGCAGTTGGGAGGCAGATGCAGATTAATAAATCTCCTTAGGTCACCCTGGTCAGGGTTCCAGACCAGCCAGCACTACATGGGGAGACTGTTTTTTAAAAAATAAAGGGTTTGGAGAGCTGGCTCAGTGGTTAAAAACATTGGCTTCTCTTGCAGAGAACCCAGGTTCAATTCCCAGCACCAACATGGCAGCTCACAACTGTCTTTAACTCCAGTTCCAGGGGCTCCAAAATCCTCAACACAGTCACACACGCAGGCAAAACACCAATGCACATGAATAAAAATAAAAAAAAAAAAATTTTTTTTTCTTCAAAAAGATAAAAAAGCAGGTGGGAGGAGAGAGGACAGGGAATCTGTGGTTGATATGTAAAATGAATAGAAAATCTCTTAA
>CABHPQ010103495.1:0-14996 GCA_902168405.1 Peromyscus aztecus
GTCTCTTGTTACTCCTAATCTTACTCAATATTTGATCAGCCTTTTTACCTTTTCTGTGGCTGAGTTATGACATCTTAATTTGTGTTTTCATCCGTGATAGTGATGCCTCATTTACCCTGTTCATTGGTATTTGTAGACATTCTTTCATAAAGAAACTTTAAAAGTTTTTGCTGGGTTATTTGCCTTTTTATTAAAGGCGGGAACTCTTTATTTATTTTGTATACAACTCCTTTGTCCGATACATGCGTGGCAGATTTTGAAAAAAAATCCCCGAGGGTTGAACCTCACAACACAAAACCTTATTTACTCTTTAAAAGCCGACAGATATGTAGCTTTGGTTTATCTGTCTTCGATGTTGATGTAGCTGGCAAGCTGCCTTCCCTCACTAAGACCACCCCCGCTTTAAAAGTTTTGTTTTTAGTTGGCAAGTAACTGGCTCAGGACCCTTTGGAAAGTTGGGCAAATACCTTTGAAAGTGCTCAGTCATTTGGATCATAAACTGTTGGAATGCTAGGCTTGTTTCCTAGAGAGAGGTGGGTCGCAATAGCATCCCCAGGGAAGACTGGACTCTGCCCCAACATCCCTGCTCAGTTTGGGAAAAGCCCTGGGGCATGCTGCGCATGCGCTTAATAACTTGTTGGTCCCCTCCCCCCACAGCACCAGCCAGACTGAGTGGCGTTGCTGTGGCAACCGCAGTAAACGGAGTCCTTGGGCAGGTGTGACTAGAAACCAGCTGCGGTGGTGAACACCTCTGGTAAGTGAGCTCCAGCAGCTGGGCTGTCCACACGAGTCCCCGTTAAATCTGGTAGCGACCCAAAGAGCAGTGAACCCTGTTTGAACTTTCAGGTGAAACTAGTGTGGTCCAGTTTCCCTGGAGCACTTTCCTGGTCCTCCTATGGCCGTTCAACGCAAACATTTAACGCAACCAGTGCATGTTAGACAAGGGCACAGCCCCTGCCTTCAAGGAGCTGGCAATGCGGGGCAAGAGGCAGCCAGGCAGCCGGAGAGGGGTTAGATCACCACGGAGGGAAGAAGAGAGATGCTGGGAATGTGCCCGGGGTCAACAAAGCCACCCTTACCCTCTCTTAGCTGTGAGTCTCATCAAGGAGACCCATCTGCGCTAGCTCCCTTATCTCTAAAAAAAACGGCGTGCTTCCCTCCTGGGGTTCGTGTTAGGGGTGGAGGCCAAGGCAGGCCAAGTGCTCAGTATCTAGGGAGTGCACCTAAATGCCGATAACAGGCAGAGGCGGTAGGAAGCGAGGGTGCAGTGTATGCGCTTAGCCTACTCAGTAAGACACTGGAGAAAAGGGGCTGAAGAGGGAGTAGGAACGGGGTTGGGGGGGTGTGACGGGATGGTCTAGAATCCCACAATGAAGGGCTTTTATGCCATGCTGAGTGCTTGTACAAGAACTCAGAGTTCTTGCATTCTCTTGTGATAGAAACAGAACCCCTCGATGCTTTAAACAAGAGTGGCACACTGAGAGCTCTTTCAGGAATCCAAAGGGCAAGACAGAAAACAGATTAGAAGGCTAGCAAGAAGGCTCCGTGGGTTAAGGCATTTGTCCCCAGGCCTGACCTGTGTCCCCATCCCTGGCACCCTCACGGTGGAAGGAGAGAACCAACTTCCACAAAACTGTCTTGTGACCTCCACACATGCACCACCCCCACACAAATAAAATATAAATAAATGTAACAAAAAGTTCAATTTTAAAGGTTTTGTTTATTTTTATTTTATGTGTATGAGTCTTCGAATGTATGTCTGTGTACCACATGTACACAGTGCTCATGGAGAGCACACAAAGGCCTTGGATCCCCTGGGACTGGTGTGCAGATGGTTGTGAGCTGCCATGTGGGTGCTGGGAATTGAACCCTAGCACTCTGGAATAACAGATGGTGCTCTTAATTGCTGAGCCATCTCTCCATTCCAGCTTCCATGAGAACAAAAAATTAAAGATAAAATGGATTAGAAAACAAAGAAGCTGTTTGAGGCCATCCATGGTGATGAGTCAGCTAGAGCAGGGATGGGATGAGGAGAGGGTGGATTCAAAAGTCTTCCGAGCTGGACAGCTGGTAACAGGTCTTGGAAATGGATTGTGTGAGATGGGTGACAGGAAGGCATTCAGTGACTAACTGCTCTTCTTTCTCACTTACACAACCATGATCGTGGTATCTGCCTCGTGTTTTAAAAACAGGTGAGAGAATGTGTGTAGAAATTTTTAGAACTGTGCTTGGCATCAAATAAGAACCAAAACGATAAGCAAGCAAGCAAGCAAGCAAACAAACAAACAAAACCACCACAAATTATTGTTATATTTCACAAGGTAAAGTCAAAATTGAGTTGGTTTTCTACATCTGTTACTGGTCATTTAATATGACCAGCTCCAGCACACTGCAGAGATAGTGTTTGAGACTGGGGATTGAAGATCTGGCCCTGGGCTCTGGTGAATGAATCTGAGCAGTGTTACCTTGTGGAGTCCTGTGTCTGGCTTCCAGCCAATCCTTTAGGAACACAGCACCATTGAGAACTGTTACTTTCCTTACATTTTATGGTGATATTTTCTTTTGTACCAAAATGTTAATAAAGTTGCCTGGGGGGTCAGAGCTATTAGCAAGCCATAGCCAGAGTCTGGCGCACAAGTAGTGACGAGGCAGTCAGATGGTTGGGTTTACGACCAATGAGAAAGGAGCACAGAAGTCTATTTAAAGACAACCCACAGGAAATACCTCCCTTTTTGCTCGGAGAGGTTGCTTCGGCGAAAGAGGCTAGCCAGCGGTAAGCGGGTAAAGCTCTTAGCTCTGACCTCTTGGGTTTTTCCCTTTACCTTGGCTTGTGTTTCTTCTTTAATACGTCTACAACATTTTCTTAGGGTTAACGCAAAACTGGACAGTCTAATTAATGAGTTGGTCAAAAGAATTGGCTATAGGCTGAATCAATAAGCTTGAATCTAATAAAGGGAGACTTAACAATCATTCCGCAAATAGATTTCCAAACTAACTTAGTCTCTACTGGTTTATTAAGTAGGATGTGGTAGAGAACACACACATAAGGACTGGTCATTCTCATTGTTGTATACTGACTTAGATGAGTCAACATATGGTAATTCTGTCTGTCCCGCCAAAGATAAAACCTTAGGTTGTCTTAGAGGAATGATGTGGATGTCTCTGGCCAGTGAGGTGATGAGGTAACCTGATGACTTCTCACTTATGGCCCATGTCCAGAAGGGAAGATGTAAAAAAGAAAAAAAATCTAGGAAGGTAAAAATTTTGAGGGAATATCTAATACATTGGAAATGTATTTATCTAATTTTTTTTTCCAAGACAGGGTTTCTCTGTGTAACAACGCTCTGGCTATCCTGGAACTCACTCTGTAGATGAGGCTGGCCTCAAACTCACAGAGATCTGTCTGCCTCTGCTCCCTGAGTGCTGGGATTAAAGGCGTGTGCCACCACTAGGCTATTTATTTAATTATTATAACTTTGAAAAAAGTTCAAATTATGTCATTGAAGAATAATTGAAAGAATTGGGGTGCTTCCTCTGAGAAAGGGGAACATCTGATGGAAAGATAGAGCAACCTCTAATTATAAGAAAGAACAAAGGTCAAATGGATCCACGCTGGAGAGAGAGATTTGAGCTTAATTTAAAGTGTACTAAGATCTAGAGCTGAACTCTAACAGAACAGGCCACAGTCTTAGCTGAACTGTTGAGTGGAAGATGATTGGCCATATCTTAAAATGTCCCCTATCTTCACTTATTTGAAACCATATTTATTATTAATAATCTCCTCCACTATTTACATACCCCATGGCCATGTGCCACTTAACCATTCATTTTTATTCTTTCGGAATTCATCAATACAAAATTCATAAAATGTATTTTGATCATCTTCACCCCTCCCCCACTCTTCCCAGATCCATCTCTACATCCCTATCCCCGCATCTCTTTGTTCTCTTCTTATTTTATTTTTAAACCCACTGAGTCCGAGTGGTGCTGCCCCTACACTCTTAGATGTGTGGCCTTCTGCTGGAGCCACACGCGGTTCTCCAAGCTTGGCTGCTGGACTCAGTACATGTACTCTACTGCCCTCAGGTCTGTGACGTGGGCACCACATTTCTGAGAAGAGAATACTGAGTACAGAGATGCTAAATACTTAACATTTCCCGCCTAAACCCAGTTAGACTGAATCAGAAGCCAATATTCCCAGCCTGGCCAACACCGTAGACTACTTTTCTAATATTGCTGGACCGGATGCGATTGTGTCCCCTTAACCGGATAGGATGCTGCACTAGGTAAAACTTCTTTCTGGACCAGTGAGATGGCTCAGCAGGTAAAAGCACTGGCCGCCAGATGGACAATGCAAGCCAGATGACTTGGGCTCCACCCCTGTAACCCAAAAAGTGTGAGAACTGACTATGCTAAGTTGTCCTTTGATCTTATTTAGAGACGGCTCTCACTGTGTTGCAGAGGCTGGCCTTGAATTCTTGGGCTCAGAAAATATTCCTCCCTCAGGCTATTGAATTGCTGGGACTATGGTGCATGGAAGCATGGCTGCCTTCTGATCATAGTTCCTGAGTTTCACCTGTGTTAAAGAAGAGCTGTAGTACTGCTAGTGAAACCAACTACAATATGTGAGAAACCTATGTCTTTCATACAAACCCCTCGTTCTTAGCATCAGTTCTTATACCTGGCTGCACAAAAGTTTGTCTGGCAAATGAGACTCTGCTAATTCTATGTTTTTTCCAGGTTACTCTGCAGTGCAGTCAGAGTTGAGAACTATAGACATTATACGTCATATACACACACATACACACATATATATGGACAAATAGTAACTATAGACATTATACACCATACACACACGTACACACATATATATGGACAAATAGTAACTATAGACATTATACATCATATACACACATACATACATATATATGGACAAATAGTAACTAAAGACATTATAAACCACACACACACATACACACATACATACATATATATGGACAAATAGTAACTATAGACATTATACACCATATACACACACATACATACATATATATGGACAAATAGTAACTAAAGACATTATACATCATATACACACATACATACATATATATGGACAAATAGTAACTATAGATGTTATACATCTACATATACATGTATATACACAAGGACAAAAAGATTAAGGATCATGCTTGTTGCCCAAGCTGGGATGTGAACCCAATTCTCTTTGGCTTCAAAGAGGTGAAAGTGTAATCTCCCAATCTGTTTGGCCTAAAAAAGCAAAGCAAAACAAACAAATAAAAGCCCTAAATACCACTCTGCTCCACGTCAGCAGTCCAGCTAATAGATTCCAGGAGTCTATTACACCAGGTCTGTTCACAGGCATCTTACAAATCCTCCATCATCCTCTATTACTCAGGAAAGATAAGAATGATCCTGGGCCTGGGCGGTGGAGGCACATGCCTTTAATCCCAGCATTTGGGAGGCAGAGCCAGGCTGATCTCTGTGAGTTTGAGGCCAGCCTAGTCTACAGAGCAAGATCCAGGACAGGCACCAAAACTACACAGAGAAACCCTGTCTGGATAAAATAAAAAAATTAAAAAAAAAACCCAATGATCCTGGGTTTTTTGTTTGTTTGTTTGTTTTTTCCCCTCTCACTATTGCTAGTTCAGATTACTGTGTGAAGACCCTAGGTTCTAGAATTTTCTTTTATACCCTACACAACCTGACATTGACTGGATTTGTGATGCTAATCTTTATTTCGCCGTAGTGTTGGTCATTGAGGAATACATTATTCATGACAGCACAGAAAGCCATGTGATACTTTTGTCCTTGTATCTGGTTACTTTTTCATTGTGGGTCCAATTTGTTTACAGAGTGTCCCATTTACGATCACTGTTTTTTTTTTTTTTTTCCTACCTAGTAATTGTGAGTAAATTCATTAGGTCTATGGGCTATTTTTTTTTAAAGAATGATCTAGTTTATATTCAATTATAGCAGTGTTTCTCAACCTGTGGGTCACGATCCCATTAGATGTTGAACACCCCTTTCACAGGGGTCATCTAAGACCATCAGAAAAAACACAGATACTTATATTATAATCCACAACAGTAGCAAAATCGCAGTTATGAAGTAGCAATGAAAATAATTTTGTGGTTGGGGGTCACCACAACATGAGAAACTGTGTTAAAGGGTCACAGCATTAGGAAGGTTGAGAACCACTGAGTTATAGCATATTCAAAATTTATGTAGGCAAAGAAAGGCAACAGGTAGAAAGTGACCTCACGAACCTTCCGGTTATTAGGGAGCAGAACAGAAAGCTGTGCTTCAAGCCACTGGCAGGTACACGTGATGCCCAACTTCTGGAGTTCCAGAAACCTGGGGGCCCTGGAATACAAGTGACCCCTGGAAGCAAAGTATCTTGTTTCACCACTTAGAGATGACCTCATGACAGCCTAGAGAATAGGTTCACTTTCCTTCCAACACCTTGAATGCTGATTTTTTTTTTCCGCAAAGAAATTATTACCGTCTCTTCCCAGTTAGAAAGACTGTTAGAAAAAAAAAATCGAAACGAAAGAGCTGGCAAAGACAGGGAGGAAGGGGGACTGCTTCTGTGCAGTGGATTGGAATGTATTGTCCTAGAGTCATCAGAGAGAACAGTATGGAAATCCCTAGAGAGTGTATGAAACTCCCATCTGTGACCCAGCAATCTGCTCCCTGCCGTATGCATCTCCCTCTGGTGATGGTTAATCTTGACACTTGACAGCATTTAGAATCTCCAGGAAACAAACTTCTGGACATGTCTGCGAGGGATTTTCTGTATCAGGCTTGCTGAGGTGGGAAGACCCACCTCAGTGTGGATGGCACCATTCCAGGGGGTGGGACCATAGACTACATAAAAAAAAACCTCAAGCCCTCTGCCTCAATGTGATCAGCTGTTCCGAGTTTCTGCTGCCATGACTTCCTGCCATGATGGACTGTACCCTCGAGCTGTGAGCCAGAATCAAGCCATCATTCCCTACGTTGCTTTTGCGAGGTGTTTTGTTCCAGCAATGCGTAAACTAATACACGGCTCCTGCTCTTATCAGTGGGCCAGCTTCAGCCCTTCGGAGGTATTCTCTGCCTGACATGTTTTTTTTCCCCAGCCTGTGCCAAGTCAGAATCATCATTTCTGTCTCAAACACCCCTTCCCTAAGCCTCCAACATAGTTTAACTTTCTCACTACACATTTCCAGAGTGCCTCAATCTTTCATTTTTATTTCTGGTAGCACCCACTGTATTTTCACTGCTTGCTTAAAACCTGTGTTTCTAAGCAACAAGCTCCCTGAAGTTCAAGACTTACCCACATTTCCCCCCCTGCACCTAGGTAATTTAGTGCCTTGTTTAAGACTTAAGACATAGCAGGTGTGCTCAGAAGCTATATTTGAAATGCAACTGATCAGTAATCCGAGGGGACTCGATAACAGGAAGAGGGAAAGGAGCCGAAGAACAGACCAAAGGAAGGGTGGCGGAGTGTTAGTTTTAGTGGGGATGGTTTTGAAGGAAAGGTGGGCTCTGGTAGTGGTGTTTCACTATGGAAAACACCAAGAGTGCACCAGAATGCCACGTGTGCCTGGAGAAAGGAAACCTGTGTCACAGTCTCCACTTGAAGGGTCCAGGAATGTAGAACTATAAAAACAAAAGCTGACAATCATCAGCTCTAAAGGTTAACTGCTAACAATGGCTGTCTGCTTACAGCCAGCTCCTCTGTCAACCTCCAGGGGTTAACTTGTAACTCCCCTTACCCCTTATAGTCAACAACTGCCTGGACCAAAGTTAACTTTTAATAGTTGTTTCTACGTCACGTCTAGCATGCACCCCATGCCTGGTGCTTGCTTTTGCTATTAAAAAGGAGCTTGAAACACACCCTCTTCGCCACAGCCTCAGAATCCTGAACCCTGGCTGTGGTCTCAGCTAGCTGATAGACTTTTGTGCCCTGCAGTGATTTTCTTTCCTCTCTCTTTCTCTCTCTCTCTCTCTCTCTCTCTCTCTCTCTCTCTCTCTCTCTCTTTCTTCCTCCCTTTCTTCCTTTCGTTTTTTCTGGAATAAAATCTACTTCTGGTTTAACAGACTTTGGTGGTCTGTCCTCCATTATTGTGTGAGACTAGACCCAACACACTCTCATCAAGGTGTCTGACGTCGGTCACAGACTCCCGCCGCATGGCATCTTGGGTGCAATGCATACACAAGAGTGCCAGCACACACACGGGCTTTGGTGCTTGTGGCATTCACTGTGGGGAAAGAGCTGCTGACCTCTGTGTTCTGGCATTACGACGTTCTCTCTGATTTTGCACTCACAGAAGGCATGAAGGACCCGGATGACCCGGACACTGATGGGGGAAGATCAGGGTCAAGGAGTGAAGGCAGACGGTCTTTCAGATCCAATTCGAGACGTAAGTAGGGGTGCTAATATATGCTTTTTTTGTTATCAAATTTAGGTAAGATCATTTTGAAAGAGTGTCATCTGGATTGATAGACAGAAATGGTTTGCCTGTTTAATTCCCTTACAAACTCAACTGTTCCTTCAAAGTAGCATCTATGCTTTAATTTTGTTTATTTATTTATGCGTGTGTGTATGTATGTATGTATGTATGTATGTATGTATGTATGTATGTATGTCTCCTAGCATGTCTCTCTGGATTTAGCTCAGTGGATAGAGGGCTGGCCTGGTATACCAGAGGCTTTGGGTTTGATCCCCACCACGGCCTAAAATGCAAGTGCAATCCCATCCAGTCCAGAGGTGGGAGCCGGAGGATTGGGACTTCAGGCTCATTCTCAGCCTTAGCAGCTGCCACCCTGAGACCCGCTGGGCTACATTAGGGCCTGGTTCAGAACAGTGAAAGAAATGTCAGCTGTCTATGTTAATAGCAACCTGCCTGAATACCTGCTCTCAATTTCCTCCATGAGATCTGTGTCTTTAGTGGACTTTGGGGTACAGCATAGTGGAAAGAGGGTGGGAGTTGGATTTTAAGCCTTGAGTCCACTGCTTGAAGATGCTTGACATTGGAGAGAGAAAAAAATTACACCTTTCAGAGCCTCCCTTTTCTAGCCCAGTTATTTATTTATTTTTATTTTATGTGTGTGACTCTTTGCCTGCATATATGTCTGCACCAAACATGTACAGTGCCTGTATAGGCCAGAAGAGGGTATTAAATCCCTTGGAACTAGAGTTGCAGACAATTGTTAGCTACTACGGGGGTGCTGGATATCAAACTCTGGTCCTCCAGAAGAGCAGCCAGTGTTCTCAACTGCGAGGCCATCTCTTTGTTCTGCTGGCCCATTTAAATGAGTTATTTGGGCATTAAATGGGGTGAGAAATGGAGGATTTCATAGGCTTCGAATGAGAGAGGTAAGGAAGTAGCCTTTGGTTGGCCCAGTCACAGGAAAGAGCTCAGCTATGCATAGGGAGTAGCTTTCCAGAACCTCCATGAGCAGAGCTGAGTCTTTGGCCCGCTCAGGTACCTTCTTTCCATCCAAATGCATCCATCCTATGGAATTCTGTCTTGGGTCCCGGCCAATTGACATCACTCAGACTTTTGCTCTCTTTATCTCAGTTTTGGACCTTGTCTCCGGTCTTTCAGCTTCATCCCAGATCTACTAGGTACTTTTGAGTACACTTGCTGTTTCTTCCTTGTTCTTCTGAAAGTCCTCCAGTCCAGGCTTTCATGGGATCGACATTGTGGATTTTAAGCATGTCCATGTTTGTACTTGAACTGAATGTTGCCTTATACTTGAAGTCATTTCTATTCTTGATCCTCATTCTTCATTAGTTTACTCTGAAGCCAGTTTTTTTTTGTTATGCCAAAAACACCCCCAGAGAGAGACCACCAAAGACCAAGGATGTCCAGAATGCAAAAGCAACGTTTATTTCCGTTACAAGTCGAGTGACAGGGAACTCGTCTCAAGCACTCACTCGTCTTAGCGCAGCGAGGCAGGGAGGAGTTGCTCTTTCTTTGTGAGGCCAGCTTTTTAGGAGAAAAACCACGAGTCCCTCCAGGTTGTGGGGGAGTTAGCACGGGTACAATTCTAACTGGCTAAATCTTCCTGGGCCTCCGTGTTATCTTATTTTAGTTTGTCCGTTTGTTCTGTTAGAACTTTTACAGCCCATCTCCGGAGTTGAGAAGTGCCATCTCCAGCATGGGGACATCCCGTGGTTAATCAGTCACTGCCAAATGGCCTGGCTTTTGTCTGGCATTTGGGGCACTCTTTGGTTAATTAGTTGCTACCAGATGGCTGTACTTTTAAGTTCCTGGGGCTGGCGCCGTCATTTCTGGGAGCTTGAAACTGGTCTGGGTCTATCTATATTAAGATATCTTCGTCTAAGTTGTCTAAGTCTTCTTCTTCATCTTAGAGAATAGAGTGAGGGTCTCACAATTTTAACTTATTCTTTTTTTTTTATTTTTACCTCAGAGAGAAATTATCATACTCAGAGGTTACTCCTAAATAGCATTATGGCTCCTCAACCCAGCAGATCCTCTATAAATGTTAGTTGGCGTCCTGCTAGCGGGATGCTAACATCCATGGCTGGCTCACTGTTTATCCTTTCTTGTTAGTGTGTCTTAAGAGAAATTGACTGGAAATAAAGTGAAAATGGAGATGAACTTACAGAAAAGGCCTTTTGGTTTTTAGTACGAGTTTAAGACTGATCAAGTAAAGTAACTCTAGAAAGTTTTGGATTTAAAAATTCATTACATTGAAAGGATAAACAAATAAGAGGTTTTAGTTACTTTGGAAATAAGAACATTGAATTAAAATTTTATGAAATTACTGAAACCAGTTGTTTTTAATATGTGCCAAAAAAGCTCCAGAGGACATCACGGATGACCTCTATACCGATGAGGAAGAGTCATATTTTGATGATGACTTTGATTTGGAGGACGTAGAAGAAGAGTCGATTTCATCTCAAGATTTTTTTCAGAGTGGCCGACGTGAGTGTGATTAGCCTTCTCTCAGTAGTTATTGCTGTGTTAAGGCAAGTTGATGCTACATGTTAAACAGCTCTTTATATATGCAGAATATATATATGGAATGGAAAACCTGCAGGATGTAGACATGTGTTACCAACAGAAAGAAAAGAAATAAACATATCATGATAGGGTAGTTTAGCTACATTCTATTTTTGATTACCATGTTGGGCAGTCTTGTACTTGATATGGGGATGAAGTGACCAAGCAATTTAGGAGTTCTCCAAGGCTCCCTGGAGAAAGCATGAGCAGAACTCAGCATCTCCCAGACATGCACAACCTGCTGGCTCTTCCTCCTAAGTTTGGCAGCATGAAACACTGTTTGGGCTAGTGGTTGCTCTTACTGCTCGTAGTACAGCCTGCACAGTTCCTCTGACTTGGTGAAATACAATTTTAGGGTTTGTGGGGGACCGTTCTCGGGTTCCTCGTGGCTTTACCCAGCAGGTTCGCATAGAGGATGATTAGGACTACGGGCCTGAGTGCAGGTGTCTGAGATGGTCTGCACTTGGCTGTGCTGGGGGAGGAGGTCATTTGCTCCACCCCTTGGCGTCTCTATAAAAACCCTGGGGCCAAGACAGTCGGGGCCTGTTGGAATAGGTTCCAGGCCCTCTCGAGGCTATCCTTTATTTTCTATCTGTTTATCTCCGCAAGATTCTCCGCAATAAAACCTTCTATCTAATATTTCCTGCTGCTCACACTCAAGAAAACTCTGGGAAGCTGTGGGGTTGGTGGGTAAACGCCCCACAAGGGTTCAACTTATACTCGTCTTAGATAAAGTATTTCATGTTTTAGTATCCCAGGATATTGCTACTGAAGTTGAGAAAGAGCCAGAAGAGGTCGTAAAGAAGATATCAGAGAACTTCTTCTACAATTACGCGGAGCTTGTTTCCACACCCTATGTGACTCCAGAAGCAGATATCCCACTGGATTTTCTCATCCTTGAGTATCCATCCACTCCAGCTATACATTTATAATGTGGGAAGGTTTTATTTCAAACTACAAACTACAGCCCCTGGAGCAAATATGGCCTCTGGCCTGTTTGTGTAAATAAAGTTTTATTGCAGCACAGACACACTCAGTTACACCCTGTCTATGGCTGCTTAAGTAGTTGAGATTAGATACCAAGATATTTACCTCTTGCCTTACAAAGAAAAAGCTTACCAACCTTTGTCTTAGGAAACTGTAAAAAATGAGGCGGCAGAGGTGGTGGTGGAGGTGGTGGTGGTGTGGGTGTGGGGGTAGGGATGGGAGGTGGGGGCGCAGGGGAATCCTAATTTAAACTAAACTTTTTGTTTGATGCGAGCCATGGGGAGGAATGATGTTTTGAGGAAGCTCTTTGCATAGATGGACCAGGCAGTTCATGAGACGTGGACTGAAGGAGTCTGTGGAGCATCTCACTGCCATTTTCTTCTTGTCCCAGGCTGGCCTTTCTTTGCCAATGCCTGTCTAGTGACATGATTGCTTTCTTTCCTCCGAGTGTTGATGGGGCCATTGTTAAGGCTGATACTTTCCCATCATGCATCAGAAGAGTTATCAGCGTCAAGTCTGGGCAGATGGGCACGTTTTGGTTGATTTGTGAGGACAGATGAAAGGGGAGGGGACTGACAAGAATGTTTGTGTTTGCTGTCAGCAGGCTGGGTCTGTGAGGAGGTCATTAGAGGACGATCTCCATGATGACTTCAGCTTGCCTTCACGTGAATAGTGGCTGCCACCACATGACCCACACTGTGTCTGGCCTGTTTGGAGATGGGGTGCATGCTTTCTGAAAATACCTCTGAACTCTGGTTTAATCCTAGGGGTGACTAAGCTAATTTGCCCCAGTTACCTTGTAATCTGGAATTTCCTCTTTTTAGTTTTTCTTTTCTGTCTTTTGGACACAATAAATTTTCTTACAAATAAGTGGATCCTCTAAAAGCAATTTTTTACCCCCAAGCAAGTTCTTAAGAAATGGATGTTCTTCCCCTGATCTTATCAATGTTCAACAACAAGGTTTTTGTTTTTTTTGTTTTTTTGTTTTTTTTTTTTTTATAAAGAATCTGTCTGCTTAAGCGGTACTGTGATACTAAAGGATTTCACAGATTGCACTCATTTAGTTTCTTTGTTATTTTGTGTCTTTGTTCTTTTAATTTGAGTTTAAATGTGCTAATAATGTAAATTAAAAGGTCTTATGTAACCTAGATTTTTAAACTTCTATTTTGAATTAACGCAATTTTACTCTATTCCATAAACACATACATACACACATACATACATTTGCTTATACAACAATGTAATCAAAAACCCTGGAAAATTTGTATATTTTTATGTATCCTATATTAGTTGATTGAAATAATTGGTTTATATTAAGTTTTAATTAGAACTTAGTATAATCAGTATGTTACCAAAATTTGTATTAGATTTCCACAAATGTAAGAATTTTTAAAAATTTGCTTTTTACATTTATTATGTAAGTGAGTGTGTGTGTGCATGTGTGTGTATGTGTTCCCATGTGTGTCAGGACGTGTGCACAGATGTCAGAGGACAGCTTTCAGGAGCCCGCCCTTTCCTCCCACTATCTTAGTTCTGGGGATGAGAATCAGGTCCATCGTCTTGGCAGCAAGCACCTCTACCTAGTAAACCACCCAGCTGCTCCACCATGCAAGAATTTTAAATTCCTTTCGACATCATTGAAGAGGCCTATAAAATGTTTTTAGTGGATGGACCAGTGAGTAAATACACTTGCCACACAAGCCTGAGGACCTGAGTTCAATTCCTGGAACCCACGGTGGAAGAAGAGAAAACACACAGCCACACACAGCCACACAGCCACACACACACAGCCACACACACACACACACACATACCAACATACACCAACACCGACACACACACACACACACACACACATACACACGCACGCACGCACGCACGCGCACACACACACCCCCACATAAATAATAATAAAAGTAATTTTTACTATGAATTCAACAAACTTGACTGGCAGATACAAAGATGAAGATGTGGACTTGGTTCCACACTGATGGTGTGGTTCTGTTTTGGGGGTACAGAGGAAAATGATACCTATTTAGAAAGACTATTTGTTTATCCCCAAATCTCAGGATTTCTTCCACACATACATACACACAAAAAAAAAAAAAATAAAATAAAGTAGAGACTAAATCGCAGTACGAGCATTTTTCACTTACTTTAAAAATAAAATTGTGTTTGTGACCCATCAACAAATTCCAAGTTTCAGGGTAAAGTTTAGCTACATTGATTTCAAATCTTTATTATTTAAATAGAATATTGATTTTTAAAAACAGACTCTGTTGTTTTAATCACGCATTCTGTCTCTAGATGGCTATTTAGTTTCAGTTATTTTCCTTAGCAGCCTAACCTCAGACATTCTTTTGGCTATGACTGCAAAAAACGAGCCAACCTGCAACTTCTGGACAACAATACCGTGATGTACATCGCTGGGAACCAGCTGATCCTGCTGGATTTTAAAACCAAGGAGCAGATGTACCTGCACAGTTGCAGTGGTGAAGGAATTGGTGCCATCGGGGTACGCTAACATTTAGTGACCTGGGGGGTGGGCGAGGAATCCCTATTTCATTTTTTTTTTTTTTTTTTTTTGGATGCCACAGTGGTGCGCAGGGTGTTCTGGGGATCATGTGAGATGCACCACCATCTTTATTCTAAACCTTTTTCTCTTCTTTTCTTTTCTTTTCTTTCCTTTTCTTTTCTTCCCTTCCCTTCCCTTCCCCTTCCTTCCTTCCTTCCTTCCTTCCTTCCTTCCTTCCTTCCTTCCTTCCTTCCTTCCTTCCTTCCTCCCTCCCTTCCTTCCTTCCTTCCTTCCCTCCCTCCCTTCCTTTCTTTCTTTTCATGATAGGGTTTTGATATATGTAGCCCAAGCTGGCCTTGAAGTCAGTACATAGCCCAGACTGGCTTTAAACTTGGCATCCTCCCACCTTAGCTTCTTGAAGAGAAAGTAAGAGGTTTTTTTTGTTTTGTTTT